>JAAAIY010000124.1:0-82099 GCA_016098105.1 Actinomortierella wolfii
TTTCTTCTTTGCATGCCAGCAAGCATGCTGCAGGGGTTACTTCCTCCGGGATTTACTTCCTGATTTCGATTGTAGCGCGGGGCTTCTTCGTCGTCTTCGGTGACGTAACGGATTGAGGCCTTAAAGTCGCTACTTTCTTTGAGTGCCCCGCACTTGATCGTCTTCATCCTTTGTGTCTCTTCTCTCTTCCTAATGCGACAATGGCTATAGGATCAAAGATTCAGGTAGAGATGCACAAACATGAGCCAACGTGGCCGACCACTAGCTGCATGTGTAGACAGCAAAAGGAGGCATTTTCGCACCTTGGCATGATGTTTCCATGCGTTTTAATCCTTATTGTTGTTGGCTCGTACTTTTTTTTGTTTTCCCTTATGTCTTTTCTTGTATCAAATCATAGCCTTTGCCCTAATCACGCCTACAACTTTCTACCTATCAACCAACACGCTAGGCCTCCAAGCTGTCGCCGCTCCTGACGGAGGAGAACATCAGAACGCTCTTTGAGCATATTGGACCCATTGAGAATCTCGTTTTGATCCCAAGGTATGTTGAAAAAGCGAGTCTTGTTTTGTTATTGACACCCTTTTTAAGTATATTTCTTTTTATATATTTTTGTCTAATCACACTCCTTCTCATTTTTTTTTCTCGACTAAAACTATAGTCCTTTCGGTGGAGGATATGAGGCGCTAATTGACTTTAAAGACCCCGATGCAGCCGCAACGGCTGTTCATCTCACAGGAACACTCTTTGGTGGTCGTGCCCTGAATATCACCAAGATGGACGTCCCTGCAACACCTCTCCGACCGCTTGTCAGTACAATTCTGCCACCACAGCAGCAACAGCAGCAGCAACAACAACAGGCGCCTGGAAGTGCCACGTTACCCTCGCCACAGGCATCTTCGCCGGGTTTCCAGCCTCTTTACAACAGTCCACATATGACCCTCTACAACCTTAATACCATGGCTCACCAATATCAACAGCGCAACCTGGATCAGTCGACAGTCGATCTTGCCAAGGTCGACTCAAAGACTGTCTATGTCGGCAATTTGCCCATCACAGCGACAAAGGAGCAATTGGAAGAGCTTTTCAAGGACTGCGGCAAGATTACACGCGTCAACATTGCTGGGCGACCCAATCATCCCACGCGGTTCGCGTTTATGGATTTTGAGACACTAGAAGGCGCCAAGCTGGCTCTGTCGAGCAGCGGAAAGATGCTTGGTGACCGAAATCTTCGGTACGTTTTTTTTTCTTTGTATCACTAAGGCAGCTAGTGCCGCGGACGGATATGACCATTTCTTTATATACAATTTGAGCGCGGACAGTGTTCCTTACACAAAATACTCTTTCTTCTTTTGTTTATTCATTCTTCTAGAGTCAATCTCCCAAGACACACACAAACTTTTGCATTTGCTGTTCCGCCAGTGCAACCACCACCTGCCACTTCAGCCACCTCACAACCATCATCATCGCCCATCATGGATATTGTTCGCAGCCGACAACGAAACGTCGTCAAGGCGCTTGTCAGCCGTGGAGGCGACCCAGCACTGCTAAAGAAGCTCGAGGAATCGGAGGCGGCGGCCGCGGCGGCCGCTGCTGCCGCAGGATCTGCATCTACAGATGGTACATCAACATTAGGGACAGGAGCTGCTACCACTACTACGTCCACTGTCCCCAGCACTACGGAGGCGCCGTCGTCAGAATCTACGTCTTCTCTCAAAGCAACGAAGCAGGATCATCACAGTGGAGGAGCAACGGGCGCGGAATCAGCCAATACAGAGGCTCGAGTGAGTAGTAGCAGCAGCAGTCGACGTCGCAGTCGATCACAGTCCTCTGAACGAGAGCACCGAAGAGGAGCCATTCACAGAAGCAGCAGCAGAAGTAGTAGTCGTCGGCGGTACCATGATGATTATCATCATCATCGGGACCGATCACGATCAGGTTCCAGATCGCCTGGACGATATTCACGGTACGTTTCGTCATCGTCGCGATCATCACGGTATGATGATGACTACCTCCGTTCGTATGGAGGAGGTAGCAGTCGGAGTCGTGGATACAGTCGCGAGAGGGACCCGTACCGCGACGGGTATTATGATAGTCGAGACCGTGAGCGGGAACGGGACCGAGACAGAGAAAGAGATCGAGACCGCGAACGAGACCGAGACCGGGACCGGGACCGAGAACGAGAACGAGAGCGAGAGCGAGAACGGGAACGGGATCGCGACCGAGGTCGAGACCGGGACCGCGAACGTGAAGCTAGTAGCAGTAGTCATCGGTCAGGACGGGATCGGGATCGGGATCGTGAGCGAGAACGAGAACGCGAACGTGAACGAGAACGAGAGCGGGCACGGGACCGAGAAAAGGAACGTGAACGTGAGCGGGATAAGGATCGGGATCGAGAGAAGGAGAAGGAACGAGACCGGCCTCGCGAGCGCGAGCGCGACCGGGATCGTGAACGAGAGAAAGAGCGAGAGAAGGAGCGAGAGAAGGACAAAGAGGGACGATCCAAAGAGTCTAGTGAACGAAGGAGCAGCAAGTCAGCCGCGTCAACAAACGCAACAGCAGCAACAGCAACGAGTACATCAACAACAGCGGCTCCAGAACAAGCAAATGGCAACGCCGTCACAGATGGTGTTGCAGACGCCAATGGCCACCATGCTAAAGCTGATTCCCAATAATAAAGTTCTAAAACCTGTGGGTTGTCTCTGACAATACCGTGAAGTCATAAAAATTGTTTGTCAAGGTGAACAAGATAGTAATGGCGGATTTCCCACGGCGATCCTCGTAACAGTAGCTCTCCTTTTATTACCTCTTTGCCTCTTTTTTAAGTTTCTCACCTCTTTCTCGTATTCCCTTTTCACTCAACATGCTCGGTCGCGCAATGCCAAGATGCATTCCTTCATTGCGTCCCTTTTCAACAATGGCGACAGCAAGAGCATCATCGCGTCTCGTGCATTCGGCCATGCGCCCTGCACTGTCCGCTTGGGTTTCACCTCGTACGGCTATTGCGGCTAGAGGCGCAGGAACAATGATGCGCTCTTCTGCCGCGTGGATGCACCAGCGACAATTTACAACCGCTTTTGATCCTTCTGGTCACCTTAAGGTGAAGAGCCGTGGTTCCATATTAATCCCCAATCTACAGACATTTTCTTATTCGTTATTCTTGTCAATTGCTTACACATTTTTGGGGTATTACATGATCGCTCATCTTTTTTTAACAGGTAAATGATCCTTCTCTTTTACAAGTTGGCGGGTTCATCGATGGAACATTTATTCGTTCTTCGGTTACGTCTGACCAGTTTCCGGTGTATGGTAAGTACTATAACATTTTTTAACTGTTTTCTCACGCTGATATCAACATGGTATGCAGACATATCCGCCTATTGGATTGCACACCGTCTGCTAAAGCGTTGGTGGTTATTTTTTTCACTTTGTGTGTACAACAACAACAGATCCTGCCCGGGGTACCGTGATTGGTTCATATCCAGATATGACTACTGCTGAGGCCGAGCTAGCTATCCAAGCTGCAAAGCAAGCCTTTCCCCAATGGTCGCAGCTTACCGCCAGAGTAAGTGTTTATGAAGCTGGATATTAGTCCTACGACGGGCTCTGTCCCACATGGCTGATCTTCTTTGGTGGAATGATACTTTGAAAAGGGACAAAAAATTAACCAACGCGTGATTATGTTCTTTTCTATATTTCTCCATTCATCAAAGGAACGAAGTGCAAAACTCCGAAAGTGGTTCAACTTGATCATTGAGAATGAACAGGATCTTGCCAAGATTTTAACATGGGAAAACGGCAAACCCTTAGCCGAGGCTCTGGGTGAAGTGCGCTATGGTGCTTCTTTTATTGAGTGGTTTGCAGAGGAGGCCAAGCGCTTATATGGCGAAGTGATCCCGAGTCCTAACAAGCAACAGCGGATGATGGCCATCCGTCAGCCTCTGGGCGTGGTGGGCATCATTACACCCTGGAGTGAGTAGTCATGCTATTTCTTCTCTCAACTATGTTTGGATAACAGGAGAAAAAAAAAGAGGAGCAGCACTGGTTTCTCATCATGAAATGGTCAATAATTTTTTTATCCTAGACTTCCCCAACGCCATGATTACACGCAAACTCGGCGCGGCGCTGGCTGTTGGATGCACGACCGTGATCAAGCCTGCACACGAAACGCCATACTCGTGTCTAGCGCTGTGTGAACTTGCTAACCGAGCAGGCATCCCACCCGGTGTGATCAACGTCGTGACGACCCACGCACACACAAAGGAGATTGGCCAACATCTATGCCAAAGTCTCGATATTGCCGGTATTTCCTTCACGGGTTCGACAGCTGTCGGCAAACTCTTACTGAAGCAGAGTGCAGACACTGTGAAGAAGGTGTCACTTGAACTGGGTGGTAATGCGGCCTTTATTGTCTTTGAAGACGCCGATCTCGACAAAGCCGTCGAGGGCGCTGTCCAGGCCAAGTTCCGCGCCAGTGGACAGACCTGTGTCTGCACAAACCGATTCTATGTCCACCACTCGATCGCCGATCGCTTTGCTGAAAAGCTGGCGGCCAAGGTCGCTCAGTTCCGAGTTGGTTCTGGATTCGACCCACTCACCACCCATGGACCATTGATCGACGAGCGCGCTATCAAAAAGGTCCAAGGTCATGTGGACGATGCGCGTGCCAAGGGAGCTACGGTGGTGATTGGTGGAAAGCTTGGCGCGTCCAGCGATGATGCTACCCAGAAGCCAGATGGTGGCTACTTTTTCCAGCCGACAGTGATGACCGACATGACCGAGGCGATGAGGATTGCCCACGAAGAAACATTTGGGCCAGTGGCTGCGATTTTCACGTTCCAGACAGAGCAAGAGGTCATCGAGGCCGCGAACAACACTCGCTTTGGTCTGGCTGGCTATTTCTACAGCAAGGATGTCAGTCGCTGTTGGCGCGTTGCTGAGAAGTTGCAGGTTGGCATGGTTGGCGTCAATACGGGTGCCATTTCTTCTGAGGTGGCTCCATTCGGAGGTGTAAGTGGACAATGTTGAATCGTGCGGACAAAAATAACATGTTAACTAGGGTGAATCTACTGATACACTTTATCATACTATCACTATTGGCATGGATCTAACATTCAACTTGTTTATTTTCTATTAGATCAAAGAATCTGGTATCGGTCGTGAGGGAGCACGCCAGGGACTTGATGAATACACTCAATACAAGTACATTAACATGGCCATATAAACATACCATGAAAAATAAAGCACCACATTTAGCACATTCAACAGTTGTCCTTGACCGCAAATACAATGATTTATTGAAAGAGTAGTCTCTAGTAATAACCAGGCCTATCCTTCAACCCCCATGAAGAGAAAAAAATGGGTAAGGAAAAAAAAAGATTAAACAAACACAAGAATAAAAATCTGTGCAGCCGCTTTTTTGGTTCTTGCCTCCATCGGACATATTCAATAACAAAGGGCAAAAAAGGAGGGGATATGATTTTCTGCTTAACACCTTCCATGCTATCCATGAGAGTGAAAAGGATCTACTTCTCCATTATAGCAAGAAGAGGCAGGTGAAGAAAAAACAACTTCCCCTCCAAATAGAAAAAATAGCCCTACTTCATCGGCCAAGAACCACTATAGTAAAGACCAAAATTGGCGTTGCAACAGATAAAAAAAAAGAACAGCACCCCTCCATCTCAACGTATAACAAAAAGCAAAAATTACAATCTCCATCCATAAGAATGAGCGTATATCTTTTCCCGACGCAGGCATTATCCTAACCGGTGATAAGGGTATTTCTCAGCCACGAATGAATCCCTTCATGAAACCTCACTAAGCAACTCTAAAGACAGGGATGTCTTGTCAAGGCACTTAGGCGATCGATAAATGGAAAAAATGATCAAAATAAAAAAAATAAAAAAAGGTCGATCAGAGGTTCAGAAGACCACATTCGGACACCCCATACGCTACATCCTTGGAATACGGAGACGTAATCCGATAGAAGAGATAATAATAATAGTAATAGTAATACTGAAATAATAAAAAAATGAATGCAAACAAAAATAATGTGAAGAAAAAAAATAAAAACAAAAAAGTGAAATAATTGGCATCATCAACAGCTCAGCAATGGTAAAGCAAGAAGAAGGAAGGAGGCATCCCAAACTTCAAGAAAATGAAGCAAGAATGAGTTGGTTGGACAGCGGAAAATAGAAACAATTTCCCATACTCCCCTTGATCAACAACAAATTCACAAAGACCCATAGGACGTCGAGCGGACCGCTAAGAGCGGTGCATGCTCAGGCCCTACGCTCCTGATCGTAGCGGTCGGAAAGGTAGTGTTGTTGCTGGCATCCAGAGGTAGTACTGTATCCATATCATTGTTGTCCTGGCTCATCTCTGTTGGCTGACATCTTCCCGACTTGGTGGTAGCACACATCCCTTCGTTACCATGACTACTGCTATTGCTGAGCGCGCGGTTCGGAGACCGCCTATCGGTTGGCTCTTTAGGCCTTGACTTCCTCAGGAAAGGACTGCTTTTGGTTGTAGTAACCATAGTCCTGAAGTCCAGCGTTTGAGTTGCTGGAAGACTCGAAGGCCTCACCCTCATACTCTCCGACGCGAGCCTCGGGTGGTGGGGTCAGCTGGACTGGGTATTCCATGCCACAGGCTTTGCGGATAGCGCCCTCGACACCGGCAGCCAGGAAGACACCGATAGTCGAGAACACCAGTGGCAGAACAAACGAAGGCCAATCATACGACTCTGTCCAGACAAACTTCATACCGGTGTCGAAATCACCCATCTTAAGGTAGCCAAAGACGCAGATGGACCAAAAGCCAGTGAAGATGCCAAAGAGCATCGAAATGCCTGTGATATAGCCCTCCAAGCGAGTCACCAGACCAAGAACCACTGGGACTGCTGAGAATGTGCACACCAAGTTGCCGACCAGGAAAAGCGAGATGATGTTGTAACCCTTGAGCGAGACAAAGACAGTTGGAATGTTGATCAGGAACACAAGGGCACGGGCATACCAGACACTCTTGCCACGGAACAGACGTGTGGCGATGGTGTCGACAATACCGTTCTGAAGAGAGTCGACGTTGCCCTCGTTCATCGCACAGGTGGCCAGAACAGCCAACATAAGAATCCAGGTGGGTGCAGTTTCCTTGCCAGCACCCAACAAGTCAAAGAAGGCCGTAGCGCCCGTGGGATCATTGGTTGGGAAGCCGGCCCACAGCGCCAAAAAGCCACCAAAACCGTACAGGAAACAAATGCTGACCAGACCGATTGCGCCAACGTAAGAGCCACGCTTCAGAGCATTGTGATCGGCCGATGCCCACACGCGTTGCCAGGGGGCCTCAGAGAAGATGGTCGCGCAGGTGAGCGAGATGGGCATCGCGGCAATGGCGGCATAACCCCAGTAGTTGGGGCCAAGTGTCTCACCAAGTGGTGGCAAGGGACCAGGACGGTACGTAACGGCAACATAAATGGCCATGACGAGCAACAGAGCAATGCCAAAGACACCCTGAGCAACATCGGTCAGGATACTGACGTACAGACCGCCTGCTGCAGTATAGATGGCTGTGACGACAGCGACAATGATCACAATTGGCAAACGAGGAGCACCGACAATGAATTCAAAAAGATTGCCAATGGCTGTGTACTCGGCGCAAAGACCAATTGACATGGTGAACAACATGATCAAGGTGACCACCAACGTTGGGACGGTGCCATAGCGCCACTGAACAAAGTCACCAAGCGACTGGACACCGGGATACTTCCTGTTCAAAACGGCACCGACGTGGGCAATGATGACGATGGGAATACCGCAAGAAAGGGCATAGAAGACCAGACCGATGATACCAGCACTCAATCCATAAGCAGACATCGATGAAGGAACCCTAATAGACGAAGCATGAATAACAACAAAAGCTGGTTAGAGACAATTGAAGAACAAACAACATGATATCATTCCAAATCAAGGAGAGACGCTGAAGCTGATACAAGACAGCTAGAGAACAGGCAATGGCCAATGCAGATAGCACACAATACATACCAAGCGCCCAGGCCGCTGCTCATAAAACTAAAACCGATAACAAGAGGACCAACACTTCCTCTGGCTGTCAGGAACCACTCGCTGTCATTAAGCTTGTCCTTGGCAACTCGCTTGGTCAAAATCAAGGCAATTACACCGAACGCAACAATCATTGTTACGCCCAGTCCATAGGCGAGAGCAACAACATCGGCCATGGTTGAATGTGAGAAATGAGGGCCAATGAATGAGGCAAGGGAAAAGGAGAAGGAGAAGGTAGTGGTGGTGAGGGTGAGGGAATGTAAGAAAGAGTGGGAAATAGGTCAACTCTTGTTTGTTTTAAGTACTTTTTTTTTCTTTTTTTTTTTGAGACTGGCCTCGACTCAGCTCGGTGGACAGTCGGAGATCTTTTTGATGAAAGCCCCAACCACGTTGTTGTTCTTGCTGTTGTTGCCCGCGCTCAAATAAACTTTTCAAGTGTTGACTGGTGTCACAAAGAGGTGATTTTCAGTCGGAGATCCCGGGCGGATGCAGACCAGCAGAAAACATTCTATGGCCAACAGCAGTAATGCTCGGCAACACAAATGAAGACCATGGGTGACCGAGGAGTGGGAGCGTGGTTCTCTGTGAATCTTTCTCGGAGGAGGACCCTTGCATTGATCGTACCTTTTGGAAAGTCAGGCTGACTTGTTCAATGTTGGCAGCTTTTGAGAGCCCATCTCACCCCCTTCCATCTTGTTTGCTTTTGGGACCTCCTTGCTAGCACTGTTTGTATTTTTTTGAACATCCAACACTGATTCACTGCCATCAACAGACTGTGTTTTTTTTTTTTTTTTTTTTTTCGTCCGAGAAGCAAAAGGAACCCAAACTTGAGTCTGCGTAGTTGACGCGTCCATGAGGTTATGGAGCACATTGACACATTGTATCATATCTGACTCCACTTGAAGGAAGTACCCAATGAAAAAAGTATAAAGGGAGGCGAGCGCAGTCAAGAGTTCCCTAATCTTCTTCCTACCTCACCGCCATGACCATCTCCATCCGTCTTGTCACATCCCCCGAAGATCTCGCCCTTTGCCATCAAGGTGTCTGGAATGGGAGGATTGAGAGAAATGAGAGAAAAAAAAAGTAAATGAAAGTCTTCATGTTGATTAGTCGTGACCTACATGCCTCTAACCAAAGCAACTATTTATGATGTGGCCCACTAGTGCGAGACATTGTCTTTACTCAAGAACAAGGATATCCTGCAGAAATTGAAATAGACGAGTAAGAACTCCCCATATTCGTATTTTGCCAGAAAGATCATGTAACAAGAAAACATACCATAAAACTCACGCGCAGTTCGCATGTATGCTCACAATATTATATAGTATCGATAGTGAATGTCTGCATTGGCTGGCCTTTGACGATGAAACCCAAAAACCTGTTGGAACTTGCCGTGTATACCAAAAGACACCCCAAATTGGCAAGGTTGGCCGCGTCGCTGTTGTGAGCACGGTGCGCGGACGAGGTGTTGGACGCGACCTGATGGTTGCTCTTGAGGCCAAGATGCGTGAGGACCCAGCAGTCGAGAAACTTGTTCTTTCAAGCCAAGAGCCTCGCCAGGGCTTTTACCTCAAGCTTGGCTACGTTGCCCATGGTGATGTTTACCTGGAAGATGGTCAACCCCATGTCTACATGGAGAAGTCGCTGAAAGCAGCACCATAGTCGCAGTATTCAGGGTACAAACATCTCAATAAACAACTTCAAAAGGGAGCCGACTTCAGTTGGGTAAAGGTGTACAAAACAGGCAGGGAAAGTTATCGATGCTCTTTTCTTCCCAGGAGGGACCTTTTTTCTTCTATGCTGACAATGTTACTTTTTCAGAGAGCACAAGGCAGAGTACACTCGATTTCTCTACTGACGGATGTGAAGTGGGAAACAAACAATAAATGACCAGCCTCCTCAGCAAAAGGCAGTAAAGGTCCAACCGCCTTTTTTCTTTTCTTTTCTGAGGTAACACATTCCCATCCTTTGCCCTCATTTATCTCCACTATTAGACCCCTCACTTCCCCACAATTGTTGGTGGATGGTAACTCTAGAGATAAATTTTGCTTGCTTTAATAGGCGTGGGGCACTGATCAGAAAGTAACAGAGGTAAGAGGAATCGATGATGACCCTTTTTTCATTCACAAGTTCATTGCTTTTCATCCTTCCATCTTGCATCGACACTCATTCCCTTTGTTTTTTTTGGTAGTGTCCGAGCGTTATATTGCTCTACCACACGCAACCCTTTCCAACAAGATTTCACCATCCTCGACAAAGCCGGAACAGGCAAACGAGGTCAACAGTATCACAACAATATGCCGCCCAAGAGTTCTAAGCGAAGGCCACAACTTACTATCGACACTTCGCGCCCAACTTCACCGACCGAGGAGAATTTTCCCAATGTATTCCCTGCGCAAGGGTCAGAGCAACAGGGTCCATCAGGTACAGACTGCTTAATGCCCGTTAGCGCGGAAGGACAAGCGGGGTGAGGAGTGTGATGCCTGGATTTGAAACTGATACACGCACCTTATTTTCAGCTCCGGCTTTCCCTCCTTCCCCTCTTTTCCTTTTTCACCCACCTGTTCTTCAAGAAGACGGTGCTCTTTTCTGCTCCCACAGCACACTCCCTCTGTTGGAAACACCCATTCTCATAAAGCTTCCACTTCTCACGCATACACTTTGTTATTGTAACACTAGCTTCAACAGTAGCCCAACAAGCAAGGCCAGTCCAAGATGGGAATCAGAGCCAACTGCAGGAGTTGTCGACACAGGCGGATCCACATGGCGACCAACAACAACAACTACAGCAACTTCACGATGTCTTGTTAGCTACACTCCCGCCTTCCAATCTTTCGTCGTCGTCCATAACCCGATTGTCCTCGACTCTGCCTCACTCCACTTCTTCCCTCAATCTCGCATCGCTTGCTGAGCAACAGTCCTCTCTCGCTCTCCTTTCAACCCAACAGCCACTCTATACGAGCTCAAGTAATGAAAGGTCTCCTTTCTCGCCAGAAACTACACCCGCATACGTGCCACCACCACCACCATCCCAAACCACTATTTCGGCACATCCTTCGACTTCGACGCCGGTTCCTCAACAAGCTCGTACGGAACCAGTGATGGCACAATCGTCCTTGCAAGTTGGTGGTGCACCAGCGAGGCGTTTGACGCCAGGGGAACCGTTTGAAGGCGTTTCAACACCTCGACCTCCCATGGATGGCCATGAGAGTTCTTCACATTCGTTCGCAGGACCAAGTATACCATCAACGACAACTCAGCCATCCAACAGCCTCCTTGTCCCTCCAGCAACCGGCAGTTCTTCAAACGGCTTGGCAAAAGGCAAGCAGCCTGAAAAGATTTCCATCGAAGTCAACACACCCTTGGGTACGAGACGCCCAGTGAGTGAACTAGGTAAGTTTAAAAACCTACTTGAGGTGGATTAAGATGCTACGATGAAAGTCTTGAAGTATAAGAGAGAACACTCATGCACAAGTCCTGACATTTGTGTATTATAGATGATCACATGGATCATACTCCACTGACCCAACTACCAGCACGACCCAGCCGCCGTGGGTCATCAAGCAGTATTTTGGATGCGGATGGTGAGAAATACACGGGTGTTGTGATGAAAACATCATCAAGTCGCCAAGGAAAGCAAAGCTTGAGGTCGTCCAATGACCCACTCGGTGCTGATGCAAACAGCGCAACATCTGGCCAGGAAAATGACAAGAACACAGTCCTGATCAGCATGCCGGAAGATTCAGACAACAAAGATGCCGCCAAAGAGGAGGGAGAAGACAATACAAACGAAAAGCAACAAAAAAGCAAAGACACGCCATCGCAGTCAGCGGAGTCACCCACCGACAGCTCACTCGATACAGGAAGGACTTTGTTCAATCTCAAGGGTATTCGTGACGGTATCCTGCAGCGGTTGTTAAATCGACAAAATGACAAAGACAGCGAGGACAACGAGGTTTCGTCTCCTGGTGGATCAAATGAAAGAGGTTATCTGCCGGAGGGAATGGCGGATCCAGCTGAAGCCCTGCGCAACATGGGTTCACCAGCAGGCGCCTCATCGATCACGATGGCTGAGATTCCTGACTATAACGAGGAAGCCAGGGAAGTGGCTCGCAAAATTACCTCCAATCGTCGTGAACCTCAACTGTCAGGTGGTATCCTTTCCAATCTTCTCCGGCTTCAAGCTTTATCACAGGCGTCTAGCTCCAAGTCGCGTCATCATAGCCGTCGCGACCGCCGTCATCCCAACAGCCGACGGAGGAGTGCGAGCCGTCCGTCGGGCAATGTAGATATTCCATTGACAGGTAGTGGCCGCCACAGGCTGTCCACACCTAGCGCGAGTGTTCTTTCGTTACCTGGTCTAGCCCTGGCCACACCTTCTGGCATTGGGTACAACCACGCTATGACGACGATGCTCCCACCTATGGCTGGCCACGCAGGCCTCGCCACCTCAACTCACTCAGCAAGAGCTGACTCTGGCGCTGGTACGGGATCAGCCACTGCACCAGCGAGTCCCAGAGTCAGTACCGATAATTCTGCAACACCGACACGCCCACCATTTAGCAATGCACTTTCAGCTCCGACTACACCTACGCGGACACATGCCCCTAGACTTGAACCACATCACTTCCTTCAAGCCGGCTCGGCACGGAGCAGCATCTCGTTCGATGATGATGTCTCGCTATATTCGAGCATGTCACAAGATCCCCTACTTGCCGCGTACCGACTCACTCAGCAGGCGCAGCTTACAGAAGCCGTTGCCGAGATCCTACTGAAGCAAGACTTGTTGATCCGGTTATGCAAGAGTCTGATCCGCTATGGTGCACCATCGCATCGTATCGAGTTGGCGATGGAAGCAATGTGCAAGATGCTTGGCGTCGATGGTTCTTTTGCATTCTTGCCCGGACTGATGATGATCTCGTTTGGTGATGCAGACACACATACATCAGAGACACATTTGATCAAGTGTGGCCAAGGATTCGACCTTGGCCGGCTAGACAAGGTCAACAAGATTGCGCGCGCTCTCGTCTATGGCAAATATACGCCTGCTCAGGCACTAGACCAGCTCAAAGCCGTCAATGCCGAGAAGCCTCTTTATGGCATGTGGAAGATTCTGTTGTCGTTTACTGTCTCAAGCGCTCTTGTTGCGCCACTGGCGTTTCGTGGCAGCTGGTATGACATGCTTGCAGCCGGCGGACTCGGTACCGTTGTTGGCCTTACAAGCCTCTTGGCAAGCCGGTATTCAGTCTATTCGAACGTCTTTGAGGTCAGTACCAGCATTGTAATCGCATTCTTAGCCAAGGCTCTTCGCGAGTATGTGTGTTTTACTGGCGTGGTCCTCAGTGCGATTGTGATGCTGCTTCCTGGTCTATCACTGACGACAGCCATCATGGAGCTTTCGTCGCGGTACATGGTCTCTGGTTCGGTACGCATGTTTTATTCGTTGATCTACTGCCTCTTTCTGGGCTTTGGCTTGTCGATTGGCTCCCAGCTGTGGGATGTCTTCACGGATCCTCCGCAGGAAGGCGATCCCAAAACTGGATACTGTCATCCAGCGACGGAGCCCTGGCGATGGGCTTTGTTTCCTTTTCTGGCCATCGCCTTTAATGTGCAACTCCACGCTACACCGCGTCAGTGGCCAGTCATGGTAATCTGTAGTGCTGTTGGACTGGCTGTAAGCGAGATCCTTGGCAAGTACTGGCCTTCATCCCTTTACATCTCTGCGGCCGTCAGTGCCTTTGTATCAGGTTTAATCGGTAACATTTACGAGCGCCTGACGCATGAACTCGGTAAGGATTATTTCGCTTTTCATTTATTTTTCTTTGCTTTCTTTCTAGTCAAGACAGAAGCGAGAGCGGGGCACAATACTAAACTTTCTCGTTTATGCTTTTTTTTTCTCTTCCATTCCTTCTTGTGGCGATGGTTGGTTCGTTTCAAAGCATTCGTGCCTATCTTGGGTGCTATTCTGCTGATCGTGCCGGGCGGTATGGGCGTCCGTTCGTCACTACTGCTACTAGAAGAGTCAAGTGCAGGACAGGGAACAGCATTTGCACTTCAGATGATCCTGGTCGCCTTGGGAATTGCTGTGGGACTATTTGCATCTACGCTTGTGGTGTATCCATGTAAGTTACGAGAATTTATTTATTGTTCCTTTTGTGGATAACTGTGTCAACATGGACAAGGGCTACGGCATGCTATTGTTTTTATGCACTCACATCTGCGTTTCATCGTTTCCTTTAATAGTGGGCAAGAAGCGGAATGTGCTATTAACGTTCTGAACTATAGAGCGAAAGAAGCAATGCAGCAACGTGTCCTTTGCTTCTCGGAACACGATTCCTGTTCTCCCTTTTTCCCTTTTTGTCAAGAAAACTGTAACAGGGGGAACAATGCATACAAACTCCTCTCGCCCTGTTAGCTCATTTTTCACTAAACACGTAGCAACATTTTTTTTATAATAGACCCTTGTTTATCGTCATTAACCAGTAGTTCCATATCATGGCTCTCATATTCTACTGTTTTGTTGTTCAGTATTTCAGACAGTATCTGTCAGCAGGCCCCCTCTTCACATACGCGTTTTTTTTTTTTTTTTTAGGTTTAGCACGGCTGAATATCCTGTTCGTTTAAAAGGAACTTCGCTGGGTATGAATCACCTGTTACTACCCCATCCAACAGGATTACTGTAGATGAGGAAAGTTGTAAAAATGAAGTAGTACTACTACAAGTAGCAAAGAGAAAGGTCGAGAACCAAAAAAATCCAGAGCAGTGAAGGAAAGGGAGAAGAAAAGGGGGGAAAGGGATTCGACATGTCCCAACAATAAGCGAAAGAAGAGTAGTATACTGTATAATGAAAAGAATTACTACAATGGCTGTAGCCACAACGTCAATTATATTATTTTTTATGCAATTACTTTGAGAGAATGAGAGAAGAGGAATGAAGGGGAAGGGGCGACAATGATTGGCACTTTGCAGCTGTTGTCATTCCCAGCAAAACAAGTTCCCCTCTCTAACGGGCCCCTGTATGCCTTTCGATAAAGAGTAAAAATATAAAATCAGGCACGCCAACCAAAGTACTGGTCGGGAATGAATGTTTGGGAAGGAGCTGAAAGAAATGGTGCCATGCGCTGACAATAAATAGGAGAAGAGAATGTACTTTGCTGCAAAAGAAAAAGAGTGATTGACACAAAGGAACACACACATATATACATGCACGGTATAACATGTACCCTTTTCCCCTTTTGTTGCTGAGGTGGGCTGTTTGCTGCTGGAAACGGTTGGGTTGAGCGGGCCTATCATTCTTTGGTGGATATTTCAGGTTTGTTCATTTCTTTTCATTTTTTCCCTTCCCGCTGTTTGCTGACCCACCATTTCTCTCTTTTCTGTCGGTTCCTCCTTTCCCGCCCTTCTTTTTCCCCTTCCCTTCCGCTTCCGGCATTGTTGGTTGCGGACGACTTTTCATACATACATTGTAACATTGTCAACAACAACCACATAACAAGCCAACAACAATCCTCCGAACCCTTGAACATCCCCTCTTTTTTGTTTGTTGTTGTTGTTGCTGTTGTTGCTGTTGCAGCACCCTTTTGGATTCGAGTCTGATCCAGCTACACCACCAGCTAGCAAAAGCGAACCCCTCCCTTTGGCGCAATCCTGTGTGTTGCCCAGGTGTGAGCATCCACTCAACGGCTCACTTTTTTCTCTCAGGAGGAAGTCCTTCTTTCGTTTTCGACTTGGGTCAAGAACCCTTTTCCTTCTCCTCCTTTTACCTCTCATTCTGAACAGCTGACTGTAGGGTGGAATTGAACAAGACCACCTTTTTCTATTTTAAACGAAAACACAATTGACATCGCCATCAACCGAGGACAAGCTTACCCGTGACAAGCAGTTCATTCCAGTACGACTAGGAAGAGTTGCAAAAGGGCAGAGAGGCTGAGCCGTGCTTTTTTAGACAGGGAAACAAAAAGAGACAAAAAAAAAGGACGTGCATCGTGTCCACACCATCAGCAAGCTCCACCATGGCATTCTTCCAAAAGAACAACATGTTCACTCACTTGATTCAAAGGTACACCAGAACACTGGCTTTATCTGTCTCATCCTTTCCATTGTCCAACATTGCAGGATTCATTGACATTGTGTAAACATGCATGATATGTAGGGAGGAAAGGCCTATAAAAAAAACTAATGCAATTTCGTTTATTTTCTTGGTTTTTATATTGTCATGCCCTGATGGTGTGATGCTATAGTGATGTCAACTTTGAATCGATGGACACCGATGACCACGACTCTGATCTGTCGTCAACGGAATCACAAGGAGGTGGGCGCATGGCTGATCTCTCGACACCATCGTATGGCGAATACTCGGTAGCACAGCTCCGAGAGCTGCTTCGCCAGCGCGGTCAATTGACGACTGGCAGTCGCAGTGCGTTGAAAAAGCGGCTAAAGAATCTGGACCGTCAGGCAGCTGCAAAGGCAAACTCCAACAACACTCAGTCGGCGACGACAACGGCTTCATCCCCAAGATCGACGGCGTCTACCACCACTTCATCGACTAATAATACCACATCCTCGCCTTCGCCGTCAACAACGACAACAGCAACAACAACAGCACAACCTGTGCCAGAAGAACGGACAGTGCAGACAGACAAAGGCTCAATCATCATGGAGATGTCAATGTCTGAAAAGGATTCAGGCAACACGACGCCAAAACGCAGGACTGCCTCAAGGTCCAACAGCTTCTCAGCCCACTTTGCAGGTAACGTGTTATTTCGCAGGAGAAAAGAAAAGGCGGAGCATTGGGTACTTTCAAGGTTCCCTTTTGGGAGAGTATTGGGAGTCCAGCGTGATCAATTCGATCTTCTCCACCCTTCCCTTTCCTCTCTCCTTGCCACTTTTTTGTTTGGTCTGAAAATGGGAGAAGTAAGAGGAAGATGGGGACGGGAAGGGCGGAACTTCAACGTGTCTATCCACAAAGTGATCCTTATGTGAGGATGCTGCTGACCAACCCGTGTACACCGGATGATCACGCCTCATCAATTTTGTGTTTTGCTACATAGATTTCATCAAACGTCGCAGGGATGCATTGGAGACACAGCGTCAGGAGATTTCCGTCTATACTTCGCCATTGACGGTGCTGTCGTATTTCGTGCTCTATCTGTTACACGAGTTTCGCATGGCGCTGCTTTGGATCGTGTCTCGGCAGTATCTCTTAGTCATCATGCCCGCTGTCGCCACTCTCATCTATATCCTCTACCAAACAGACGGTGCCCATCAGCCGGTAGGTTGCATCTCTCAGATGTACAACACGTTAAGCAGAGTAATAAGAAAAAATGGACCTAAAACATCGAGCGATGAGATTAACTTTTTTTCCAATTATTCGCCACCTGCTTGGAATTTTATTACGACGCCCTCTTTTTCCCACAAATTAGCTGCTCAAACATGCAGAATCGGGCTTAATATGGTATGGATACTGGACTTTGCTTGGCGTGGCATCGTCGATCGGTCTTGGCACAGGACTCCACACGTTTGTCCTCTTCTTGGGTCCTCATATTGCCGAAGTAACCTTAAATGCCTATGCATGTGGCAACACGGATTTCGATGTACGTGGAGATCATCGCTTTATCTGTCGTTCACCAGTCGCACCTTCTACGTCAGACGCCACCATAGCTGCGGCTGCCGCAGGAGCAAGTCTGACCTTCTTCAATATCTTCCGAGCTGTCCAGTGGGAGAGTTTCTTTTGGGGCTTTGGTACGGCTCTGGGCGAGCTGCCACCATACTTTGTGGCAAGAGCTGCGGCGTTGTCGGGCGATCGGAACGAAGAGCTTGCCAAGATTGAGGAACTGATCAAGAAAAACCCCGATCAAGTCACGTATAAGGAGCGGATCCTACTGATGGTCCACGAAGGCATGAAGCGTCTCGGATTTTTTGGCATCTTTTTGTGCGCATCGGTATGCTGACCTCCTCTTCTACTATCTGTTTGTGAAGTTGGTTGACTCTTTTCTTTCGTTTGCTATGGGCTATAATGTTGGCTGACAATTGATTTGTGTGTGCTTCACTTTGTATAGATCCCGAACCCACTTTTTGATTTAGCCGGAATCACATGTGGACACTTCCTGATACCATTCTCAACCTTCTTTGGTGCGACATTTTTAGGCAAGGCTGTTGTCAAATCGTCGATTCAGGTATGGATAGGATGTGGAGAAGGATACCCATGGTTTCAACTTGAAAACCGCGGAAGGTTGCCCGCGTTCCACATGTACTTATGACTGATTCTCGTCATCCTTTTATCTCTTGATATCGCATAGTCGATGGTAGTGATCTTGATGTTCTCAGCAGACACCCTGGCAACCTTTATGGCATGGTTGGAGGGGTCGATGCCACTGGCCCATGGCTATCTTGCCGATGGTATCAAGCACCAAAAGGGTGCTCTGGCCAACAGGGGCGGTGGTGGCGATAGGAACGGTACCAGCAGTGGACTGGAGGATCAGCTCGAGGATTCAACAAGTCTTGTGGGTCTGATCTGGAACACCATCATTTTCATCATGTTGTCGTACTTTTTGTTGTCGATTGTCGAGACAATGGCATTGGCACAGATCAAGCGGCGTCATGAACAAGAGCTGGTAGAACTCGAAGGCAAGATTCGAAGTGGAGATACCAAGGCTCTGATGATTGCCGTCTCGGAGGAGATGAGTGCCCAGCAACAGGCGTCCAGGAATGAAACTGAAACAATATCCTCGCATGGCCGAAGTACAAGCCAACAACAATCAACAGAGGTTTCTTCGGCTACGGCTTTATCATTAACCTCTTCAACCTTGTCATCCCCTTCTATAACAGGGAGGATGAAAAAGTGAAAAAAACCCGAACCAAAACACCGCATTCGAGCATGAACCGCCAACTGGTATCAAACAAAGAAGAAAGGCCAGATGGCTGGGTTATAAAAAAATAGATTGACTTTATAATAACGAACCCCGTTTCATTTTGACTTTTTGAAGTGACAGTTGATTGCGTAGTGTGTGTGTAGATTAGAAAAATTGGCGGGAAAAAAAAAGACGAGAGGCCCGTCAGCGATCTGAGATGGGCCTGATCTTTTGAGGGAAGGGGCACAGGGTGAGTTACAATGGCACCATAGATGGCACAGGGTTACTGTGAGAGGGGCACAGAGGAATAACATCACGACTGTCTATCGCCTGCAGGGCATTCTCCCAAAAGAGATTGAGAACAGGTCCTCCGAGGAGGGAGGAAGTGGTGGCTAATGGAACCGAGTTGGATAAACTACATGGTGGATTTGGAGGGAAAGAGAGACAGGGGAGGGAGGGAAGACAGGGCGTACGTAGTATATCAGACTACATGCGGTGGGGCTGACACTGGCGAGAGGAAAGGTCGGAGCCAGTTGGCAGGGTTTTGCACTCATTTTGGCACTCAGAACACATGCTCGGTGGTTTAGTTGGCGCCAGCAAGCAAGCCAGCCAGCCAGCGTGGGCCACTCTTTTCACCCTAGTTGTTGTTGACCGCAATTAGGGTTTGTAACCGATTTTGGGAGTGAGGACGAGTTGTCATTTGTTGTGCCCAGTCAAGTCAATACATACTCGACGGTCTCGCTTACTTTCCTAAACAGCAACAACCATGAAACACGCTACTTCTGTGCTGCGATAATTTTTTTTTTTTTTTTTTTTTTTTTTGCTCTCTCTTTCTCTCTCTTTCTTCTCTCTCACCCATCTATCCCTCTCTATGCTTTCCTGAACCAGTGTGTTCACTTTTTTTTTCTTTCTTCTCTTTTCTTCTCTTTTCCTCTTCCTTCTCCTCCGTCTCACTCATCCCTCATTGCTCTTCTCTTCTTCTCATCTCTTCCCTTCGCTACCCCTACGCCGCCACCATCTCTTTAATATATATTTATTTTTTACACAATTGCATGTCCCCTTACCCCTTCCTCCTTTCTTGTCTTTTCCTCAATTGATGACCTACTCCCTTTCTACGAAACTATAGTCTTGTTCTCTTTTTGCTCTTGCTCTGTGTATGTCTGTCTGTCCATTGCCCACCCGCCTCCACTCTGCTGTTTGATGCGGCAAATGGGAAAAAAAGCACAAATCAGCCCCATTGCCTATTTACAGAGACCCCAACTGTGCAGTAGAGGGGACTCAGGGGAACGAAAAGGGGACTAATATTCGCAACAACAACAAAGAATCACAACAGATGGCCAAGGCTATTCTTGCTGACCGACCTGTCCCATGCTCTAGTCTGCCATCTGCATGGGCGTTTTGGAGATCCATTGGTCTTCTTCATATTTCCGCTTCTGTTTCCCACTACTTTCATCGACACTATTCGTTTACTGCTCAAGCGAACATTCTCCTTCTCATTTCACCCTTTATTCACCTGGTGTTCTACTGTTTAACGGCTGAAGTACTTTCCATGCCTCCTTACTCCTCTCACTCTTCCCCCTTCCGCCAACGGACCCTCCTACCTTGCTCAACTTGTCGCAGAATCGTATCTCATTCACCATTTGTACTCACCAACTAGCCATCCAGGCCCTTCCCCAACTCCCTTGCTCCTGTCCCCTACCTGCAACACAACCACCCCCCTTCCCGCGCTTGTTTCCTATCACCTTAATAACACTCGTCTTTGAACTCCTTTGAAAAGGATTCTCAATGTATTTTGCTACATTTGACTCAACTAGCTAACCAACTGGTGTTTCGTTGTGGCCTATTGTCGCTACAACTTGTTGTTTGATTGCTCCTTTATTGATTCCATCTAGGACGATTTTTTTTATATTTTATTTTTTTTGTTTTCCTGCCGATACTCAAACTAACCAAGAACGAACGACATTATCATGCCAGAGACAGTTTGGGCTATCCACAACTTTGAAGCCGAGGCCGACGATGAGATCTCGTTCCACGTCGGTGAGCCGATCATCGTGACTCAAAAGGACGAGCTCTATCAGGATGGTTGGTGGGAGGTAAGCTCATACACACTTTATTCCACATTTCTCGCCCACGGAACAAGTCTGGAATGAGGGGTGGTGATGGTGGTGACAATTTTTGTTTTTTTTGTATATCGTCGTACACGATAACAACGTGGATTACCAAGAGAGAAAATGCATTACTCGGTTGTTTTTCTGGGTTATCGACTTTGTTATTCTTTATCTCCCATGCGAATGAATGAACAAACCCATTGCAGATAGAGTAATTCTTTGATTGTATGGGTGAGGGTTGGGTCGGAATGAGTTTATTGGAATGGGCGTTTTGTGTGTTCGGATACCTCTACCGCCAATGCTGTGTTTTATTTCGTGCCCTTCTCTTGATTCTATATTTTCCATTCTAATTGACTTTGTGTATGTGTGCGTGGTGGGTGGGTGGTGTGGTGCGTTGTTCAAAATGCAACACTAATGACATGTGCTTGAAAAGTGGAGAGAATAAGAGAGCTGAAGGTTATGAAAGTGAGTTGTATATGTTTCTGCAACACAAAATGTGCAGGCGCGTATCAATGTTCGTTGTTGAACAAATAACGAGAGCGGAAACACAAAAGAATGGAGAATGAGGGTCAGAATTGAGAGCGTATTGTGGGTTCCAGCTCGTAAAATGTGTATATGTTATGCGCGTGCTTCGTGTATGTGTTTCGGTGTCAAAATGGAGAGGGAAGGGTTGTGAGCACAGGGTAGTATTATTATGTTGAATAAGACGAATTTCTTTTTGGTTTATGAGCCAGGCATTCCTCTGTGGGCGCGAAACTTGTTTCCGTTATCGTCAATCCTTTGTTTGCCATCGCTCCATCATCAACAGTTTTTTTTTTTTTTTTTTTTTTTACTTGTTCTGTTCATTGGGGGTCAAGAGTCATGCACCCTAGCACAGCCTCGTTCTCTTCGTTTCCTTCAGCTGTGTGCATGCTATTTAAGCGTGCAGTCACATTAATGCACTGTATAAGGGTCATAGTGAACCAAGTGTGAGGAGAAAAAGGAGGTGTTAGCCAATTTTTTTCACGTTCAGGTGTGTTCGTGTCGTGTGTCCAGGCTCGTTAACTCTAAAATAGGGTGCACAGCGGTGGTCTTGGTATGGCACCATTCAGTGATCCATTTTGTTGTTTGTGTGAACAATAAAGCTGATGCACGGGGTAAAGACTAGGTTTGTGCGTACTATGACCCCTCCATTGGTGCAAGTAGAAAGCCAGTCGTTGTTCAATAAGACAAACGAGCTGGGAGAGGGCAGGGAGGTGAAGACTCTCCATGGCAAATGTAGCTCAGAAAATAGAGTCGGGCGCGAGGTGATTGAAGCTACGACGCACGGCACTTTTGTGACCTTATTGCGCCTGTCGGCTACATTGCATTTTATGTACCCTGTCCATACCAGTAGCAAGGTTTTATGTGCAGCTCACATCGGGGCAACAGAGGGCTAAACTAGCTGAAAAAGGTAGCCCCGGCCTAATGGCCATGGTGCAAATTGAAAGATATTAACGTTAATTTGATTACTCTTGCATCCACCAGGGTACCAATGTTCGAGGCGAGACTGGCTTGTTTCCCATGAACTATACATCGCCAGGTAAGAGGCCAACTCCCTTCCTTCATTTTCCTTTTGGTCTTCCGACCTCTTACCTCTTGTTACTTTATTCTACCTTTTTTGGTTCATCAGTATGCAGCAACCAATGCACTTGCTGGAAGATTTGTGTCCGTGTGACAATCCACTTACACTTGGGCCCTTCTCGGACTCTCGGACCTGCATGTGCAACTTCCTCACCCGGCCAAAAGACAATGCAGGAGGATTCATGCTATGAAATGTCTGAGCAACACTGGTATATGGGTGTATAGTATCTGTCACTTGTACAGGACATTGGACTATTTTCAAAAAAAAACAAGGGCTTTGGATGTTGGTTGGGTAGAGTTGTGTACAATGCGTTTAATTTGAGCTGAGCTTTGGTTGATTCTCGACGCGCACTGAGTACAATTTGATGTGTGTCTCCAAAGCGGCATCATTACAGAATGCATTACCTCTCTACAGAGAAGGAAAGAAAAAGAGAGCTATCTATGCAGGTACTCTTGTGGGTTAGCTCTAGCCTGGATTTTTTTCTTTTGCATCGTTTAGATTGGACAGAGCCTTCCTACCATAGGGAGTTTACAACAGTGACGGCGAGACGAGATAGAGGTAGTGGAGAAAGTGAGAGGAGAGAGCGGCGACCTTGCGTTGTATAATGTCAGCTTTCGAGAGCAATGCTTCCCAACTTGTGATTGAGCCCAAACTGCAAGCTTGCGTGCGGGAACTTGGAGGCTGTAGGCAGATACAGGTGCTGCTTGCTGCTCTCCTTGTCCGCGATTGCGTTCAGAGTTTAAGAGGTGATGAGTACTTAGGGTGAACTATGTATATCTTGCTCTGCAACTTTTATGCCCATCCAACATCTGCAAGCACCCCTGTGTCCATCTTGATACACTTTCTATATCCGTGGCAACTTCAAATCCAGGCCTTTACAAAAAAGAGAAGGATAAAGGGGCATGAAAGAGGGAAAGAGAAGAGGGTGGCATGTGTGACACCACAGAATAGCAAAGAGAAAGTGATGTTTTAATCGTACCAAAGTGCTCTCAACGCTCTTTGTGTTCAGACGATGCTAATTTATGTATTCCCTCGACTTGCCTGCACATTTGACAACTGGACGTATCTGCATTAGATCCACCAGAGCAACCCGACTCTCCCTTGGATGACCGTGCCTTTGGCAAGAATAAGTTTAGCGATATCCCCGCCCCGACCTCCACTTCCAGCAACAATACCAACAACAGTACCAACAAGAACATCAACTCCAATAACAGCAATGGAAATAACAATCTGGACAACCGGGGTCCTGGCAGTACCGGCAGCAACAATATGGGTGGTGCCACCATGAACCATATGAACAATCCGAACCATAGTCTCTCCAACAACATGGCCAACTTGCATCTTTCACAACAGAGTACGGCCATGGGCGGCGGACGCAGTGGATATAATAGCCCAGCACCTAGTTCGAATGGTTCCAATTCCAAGGTTATTGCACAGGCGGTTGAAGAGAGCTTGAATGACCCTCAACTCAGTGGTCATCCTTCGACATGGTCCATCGAGCAAGTAGCTTACTGGTTGCGATGGATCGGTTTTGATTCGGTTGTTGGTAGCTTCATGGGTAAGTCATTTTATTATAGAATTTGCCCTATCGATGAAAAAAATTTTCCTCTGAGTGTTTTAATTTCCTCCGCTAACACATGTCGTTATCTTTCCATGATCCGTGCAGATAATGAAATTTCGGGAGCTATTTTGTTGGAGCTGAACCTAAACAACCTCAAGGAGTTGGATATCGCATCGTTTGGCAAGCGCTTCAACATCATGAACGCCATCACTACCCTGAAGCAACTTACCAAGAGCAGCAGCCTGTCCAAGGGTCATTTTGGTCTTGATAGTGCGCCTGGCAGTGGATACGCCAACGGACACACCCCCAACATCCCACCTCGCCTCGCATCAGCGGGTGGACCCAGCCCGCGTGCCTCGTTCGACCATCGTGGAGATTACGTGCCTGATCCTCGTAGCCCTTCTATGCAGCCTTCAGCGTCTATTCATTCACAGTCGACATCCTCCTATCGCCCTTCCCAGCAGCCGCCGCCGCACCATCAGCCCCAGCATCATCAAGAATACGACTCGCACCAGCAATCACGGAATGCGGCACTTGCACGATCGGATACAATTGGTTCGCTGGCTAGCGGTGGCAGCTTGGGCGAGTATTCAATGCCATCCAACGAAGGCCGTGGCGGCCAGCGTCAGAGCATGACTTCAGCCTACTCGTCGACATCGAACCCACGTCGTAACAACCAGTGGGACCGCCAGGGACCTCCTCAGGTGCCTACCAGCCCGATTCCTTCACAGCAGGCACGGTCGCTCAATGGCATGCCCGAGGAGCAAATGTATGGCCGCCCCATGGACCAGATGAATGACCAATATCCTCGCGCCATGGATCGTGTCGGTCCAGCAAGCCCAGAATTTGGCCCACAAGACCACTTCCAGCACCCAACACCCCAGCCTCGTGCCATTCCTAAGCATGATAACCATCCTCGTCACCCTAGCGGCAAGGCTGATCCAGGCAGCAAGGTTGTCCCACTGGATGTCATTGGTCGTCCCGACTATGCTGGATGGCTTAAGAAGCGTGGCGATGGCCCATACCGCACCTGGAAGAGCCGGTGGTTCATGCTCAAGGGTGTGACGCTGTACTATATGAACTCGCCCAAGGATAATGCCAGCAAGGACTATATCGACTTGGTTGGTTACAAGATTGTCCAGGACGAGAACATTTACGCCGGCAAATACTGCTTTAAGGCTGTGCATGAAGAGCTTCGCAACTTTTATTTCTACACGGATAGCGAGTCGGACATGAAGGGTTGGCTCAAGGCTTTGATGAAGGTCACTATCGGCCGTGATCCTTCTGCACCTGTCATTTCATCGAGCAACATCCCCACTATTCCTCTGCACGTTGCTCAGCGAATGCAGCCTCGCCCACCATCGCCCTCGAAGCGCAACCGTGGCATGCCCATGCACCCCGAACAGATCCAGCACCAGCAGCAGTATGACCAAAAGTTCCAGCAGAAGCAGCAGATGCAGATGCAGATGCAACAGCAGCAGCAGCAACAACAACAGCAGAACAACCACCAGATACAGATGCAGCAGCAGCAAAACAACCAGATGCAACTGCTGGACTATGACGACCAAGAATCAGAGGGCGACGAGTATCTCCAGCCTGATTATGGTCAGCCCAGATTCAACCAACACCAGGGTAGCAACGGTCGTGCCAAGAGCGACCATGGTGATGAGAGCCCTGTGTTGCAGTCAAAGACCTTGGCTGGCCAGCAGCAACAGCAACAACAGCAGCGTCACAGCTTTGTCAAGGGCGGCCATGGCGATGATGACCCTTGGAGAGAGGAGGACGACGAGGGCTATCGTCATCAGCAGTCTCAGCCTAAGAACCGCCCCGACAGCGAGTTGGACTCTTACCGCCATGGCGATCCATTCCCAAGAGGCGGCCGCCTGGTAATTATTCTATAATCTGTCATTCTTAACAATAGTATGTGTCTAAACAACTCTGAATTTATATCTTCTAACACTACTCTCTTTTGTTTTCTTCTAACTCTTAGACCCAGGAAGAGTATGTTGACTGGATTAACCGCAACCTGCCTGACGGCGTTGAGCCTGTGACAGACATGATCCAGTCGCTGCGCTCTGGCGTTGTCCTTGTACGATTGGTGGAGTCGCTGTCTGGCGAGACTGTGGACAAGAAGATTCCCAACCCAACCTACACACTGCTGATGCTAGAGAACCTGCTGGCAGCATTCAAGTTTATGGACCGTGTGGGCATTTCGACAGAAGGCTACACGGTCAAGGATGTCTTCAACGGCATTGAAGAGAAGATTGTGCTCATGTTTGAGAGCATCCGGCAACGATTCCCTAATGACGCCCCTACTGCACGAAACGGCAAGCAGCAGCAGGCCCAACACTTTATGAACACCAACAGTAATAACACAAGTATGAGCAATGCTCGAGCCTCGCCTAGCCAGCGCTCCCATGCCTCGTCCGAAAAGTCACCAAAGTTGGGCCATGAGAATGCTTATCCTCAGCAACGGTCAACTTCGCCACGCATGAACACTGGCTCGGAGTACGAGGCATTGTACGAGGAGGCTGCTCGCAGCACCATTGCCTAAAAAACGAACAAAAAAAACTTGTGTTTAAAGAAACGAAATGAAAAGATAAAAAAGCAATACCAACAAAAAGAATTAAGAAAAAAGAAAAGCACCCCCTACCCAACACCCTCCCAGAAAAGAGAAAATGCCCTTTGCATCCTTTTGTAACGTCAATCATGTAACTTTTTTGATTTCCATTTTTTTTATTTTTCCCAATTTGAACGAAACCTCACCATATCAGAGCTAGCTACACCACACCATAGTATGTTTTTAATGTAAAAGTTATATATGCATTTGTTTTCGTCTGCACGATAATGGATAACTTGACCAAAAGATATGATTCTTGAATGGAGAAAGAAAAAAAAAGGTTGGCGCTTTGACCAATGGATGCGCATCTTCATTGTGGAGATCAGAAGGATAGTTTCGAAAGGAGCGGAGAATTGTCAAAGTATAAGTTTCGTGATGGAAATGCTGTGCAGGATGGGAGCTTTTGACGCGCTATGCACCAAAATGAGCAACATTATGTTCATTCTTTCACCCCCACCACAAATCCTTCATTGCTTTTCAACCTTTCATTTACTCCATCTAAAGGCTGACCCCTCAAGTCTCTCCATTCGTATTTTCCGCCGATCTTCCCAGCATATGAAAACCTAGCTCTTATGTAGTTTGGGTGCGAGGTAATCCATAGTGTAATGGTTACTGATATATCTGACAAACTTTTTCCTACCTATCTCTCTGCTTATTGCTTGTTCACTTTGGAATAGTGTAGCCAAATCAGCAAGGTAAACCAATCAATATGTGCATGTATCCTGTGTAAAGAGGAAGGAATGTATCCGAACTTGATGTTCTCATGATATCATTTTGATTTGATGTGATTGCACGTGCACCCAATGATGCTTTTTAATGCGAAGCCACGGAATTGTCCGCTCTTTTTTTCTCCCACACCTCTCTCCTCTTCTTGACTTTGACTATTGTCAGCAAACATGGCCCCAAAAGCCGGTCCAATATCTTGTACTCGTGTCACTCGCTCAGCAACGAGGGCTGCTGCTGCCGCTGCTGCTGCTTCTGCAGCCGCTGGTGCCTCGACAAGCACACCTCCCGCTCAGCAAGGTCAGACAAATGCCGTTATTTCCAAGGCCATACAAGCACAGAGCAATAGTCCCGGTACAATTACAGCCCTATCTGCAGATAAACCTACGACAACAGTAGAAGAAGAAGCAGGACCCATATCCTTGAAGCCAGAGAACGGGAACCAGGATATTGGGGCTGGAGAGAACGAAAACCTTGTATCTACCAATTCGGCACGCAAACGTGTCAAAAGACCAAAGGCGGAGCAGGACGTCAAAGTAGGCTCAAACAATAGGAAAACCCAGAGGGTGTCTAAGGGTACTCGCGGGACCAAAAAGCGCAAGGATTCTGGTTTTGCTTTGTCAATGGAAGTCGACACCACCAAGGCTCTTGAGGAAGGGTATGAACAGCCGGCACCACCAGAACCTCCCCATTTACAAAACTTGCCACCAGAGCTCTTCTCGCTTATCATGTCGTACCTCTACCCTTCTGAGCTTACCAAACTTGCATCTGTCTCAAAGACAATGTACAAGCTTGTTGAGAATCAACCCATTTGGAAGCGCATTATGGAGAAACACAACCTGCCGCCACCGAAACGCAAGCTACCAACATTGCTGTCGGTGATTCTCGCATACAGCGACCTGCTGTGCGAGCAATGCTTTTCATTATCGGAGGTGTGGCGCGGCATGGTCTACTCGAATAGACCGTTGCCCGTATCCCTGGTATGGAATCCCCAGAATAAGATACACCTCTGTCTACCGTGTCGCCGCACCTACTACGAAACATATCCCGAGCCTGTTAAAAGGACATCAGCCAAGATGCTCAAGACCGCTGCACAGGAACGGTATCGGCTTCCAAACAGCGTACTGTTTGAACTCGACTATGAGTCCGGCGTCTCTCGTAGATATGATCGTGATTATTATGTCTTTGACAAGAGTGACGTGCGAAAGGCGGCCCTCCAATTTCATGGTGGATTTGTTGGTATCGCAGCAGCTCAGAAGGGATATGTGAAGCCCCGCCACAAGCTACCCCGCTTAGGTGCGCCTCCTCCGACCCCCAAACCCACATCCAAGGCTGAACCAGGGTCTGAGGCTGAGGCTGAGGCTATCATGCCAACGACAACTCATGAGCTGGTAAACGCTAATATCCTACTTCCTGGGGAAGTAAACGGCAACAGCGAGAGCCGCAGTGGTATCACAACAGCGGAGCATAAGGTTGTGGTGAAGATTGGTCATGATGTGCCTGCATTGCCCATTGCTGGTCTGCCACTCGATATTTGGATGGACATTGTCTCACAGCTCTATATTAGAGATTTAGTTGCTCTTGCGCGGGCATCAAAGGCCCTCTGGAAGATGGTTGAGCAGCTGCCAATCTGGGCCCACATCCAACGTCTCTGTCAGTTTCCGGAACCCAAGCTCAAGGGCAAGCTGAAGACGCACATGGCGGTAGTGTGCCACTATATGGACACTGTCTGCGAGTACTGCCACTGTTACTCATATCCAAGCCACAGGGAACCTGCAGATCGTCCTTTACCCATCCAATACAGAAGCTACACTTTGGCACGCAATATCTGGTGTTGCATATCTTGCCGCAATGAGATCCTTCAGTCCGATCATCGCTATTTCGAGACCGTCGATCGACATGGCGAGTTGTCAGTCAGTGAGGCGATGGAATTGTATGTGCTACCTCGGGACAGCCTGTATGAAGTCGAGACCAATGGCAGGCGCTGCTACTATGAGCGTGGCCCTATGTTTGACACGAGTGATGTTGAGGTCTTTGCACTAGAGTACCACGGTGGCATGGTTGGCCTCAACCATGCTCGTAATGAGAACTTTCCAAAACCACGCCATCGCCGCCCCACGAAGAAGGTCAATGCCACTGCAACAAAGGTCGTCGATTCCACTGTGGCTTCAGTGTAGAAGACCAGCTTCTTCTCACCTTGTACCATCAGCTTTTGATGCTGGGATGATTGAAAGGACCCAAAAATTGTATTCTTTTTCTGTCTCTTGTAGTGCATGAGCACTTTGCTTTTCTGTCATCGGTCATCTTTATGCTGTCATGATATATTGTTTTCTTTTCTACTTTGCACACGCCCCTGACCATCACTAGCAAAAACGACAAGCTTCAGTATGGATTATCATTTTCTTGTCACAGCAATAAAGTTTGTTCATTTTCACAAACTACATTGTTTGAAAAGATTGCAGAGCATGCTTATTGGAACAAAAGGAAAGAGACTCCATATACACATTACATATTCGATGGATGTCGAATGATTTTTTTTTACCACTTGCCCTTGCCACCCTTGCCCTTCTTTTTCTTTCCACCACTGCTCTTGGCCTTGCTAGCCGCAATGGCTGCGACATTGGGTGTCTCAGGCTCCGCAGGCTGAGCTGCAGCAGCAGCAGCGGCCTGGGCCTGTGCGGCAGCGACCAAGTGTTCACGGCCAGCGATGCGTGCACTTCCCGTACCGCCGATTCCACCACCCTCGAGGGTCATTCCCTGGGCGCCCTTGTTCATCTCCTTGCGCGAACCAGCGCCAGTCTTGCGCATGCGTGCCTGACGTGCTGCAGCACGGTCGCGCATTGGCAGCCAACGCTCAGGATCGGTCGCTCCGGTCGCCGAGCGCTCCGTCATACCCTTGGGCAGGCGTGGCTTGCGTCCTCCAGGCTTCTGAGCACCCGATCGACGTGGCTGGCGACGACGACTGGTATTGGCCCAGGCACGACGGCCCATGGCTGCGCTGAGCCACGACGATGGAGCACCCGCCGATGTATTGGCAGCCGCAGCTGCGGCATCCTCAGTGTTGTACTCGCGCTTCAGACCTGGAACCACCTTTTCGAGAGCCTCAACATCCAGCTGGAGATGGTGCTGCATCTCTGGCAACGAGGCGCCATAGCGCTCTGCCAGGGCTGGCTCAAACTCGGAGTAGGCCATGATAAGACCGGCAATGGCCGATGGGTCCGATGGATCTTCACGGACAAGCGCCTCATAGTCCTTGGCAGCCTCACGGTAGCGGTGCGAGCGCAGCTTGAAGGCAGCCATCTGGCGCTGAAGAGCCACAGGCATGGTCTTGTCACCGCTGCCACTTCCAGAGCTGCCACTCTTGGCCCAGACTTCGCTCGCCTCGGACAGGAGCTCGACGCCCTTGTCACCCTGACCGGCTTGATCATACAACCAAACCAACAACGCAACCATACCTGGGCGGTGCTGCTCGTCCTTGGGTAAGCGGCTCAAGAAACGCTTGAGGGACTCGATGGCAGCCACATAATCATTGCCCTGAGCCAGCTGGAGTTGCAGTGTTGCAAACTGGATAGCAATCGAGTCGGGCTTCTCCTGTGCATACTCGACCAACTCTTCAATGGCCTTGGCAGTCTTCTTCTGGCGGGCTTGTGTTGCGGCCAGAATGAGGTACAGAGCATCGTTGCCTGGGTAGGTCTTGAGCAACTGGCGGGCGGTTTCGCGGCATGCAACAAACTTGCCCTGGTACAGGTGGAGCAACAATTCGTTCATGGCGATGGCACGCTTCTGAGACTCAAAGAACTTGACACCCAAAGCCTTGGCGGTAGCGGTCTTGATCTTCTTGGCCGAGTCAAACAGATCAGACTCGCCCTGCAGCACCACCAGGTTGTTAGCAGCAACAGCGGGTGCAGTGACCTCTAAGGGCTTCGCCTTGAGCACGGTCTGGTACAGATCGCGTGCCTGTTCGATGCGGCCCATCAACTGGTAGACATAAGCCTTTTGAACAAGGATGACAACCAGTTCCTGATCAATCTCTGCTGGCTCATAGTCAGATAGCGACTCACGGCACAGCCTCTCAGCCTCCTCCAGCAACTTGAGAGCCTTAGAGTACTCGCCAAGCGCAATACGCGAGCAAGCTGAGTTGAAGCTGAGTTCGTAGGTAGTCTCTGTCACATCCTTGGCGGCCCACTATTGAATCCCATATATATTTAAACAGTTTTTGCGACATAGAGTTAACAAAAAAAAACGAACTCATCTCATCAAGGTAACTTCTCTCGTAGATCAAAAATGCACAACTGTATTACCTTGCCATCAAGATGCTCACCCGAGTAGAGAAGTGCGGCCTTGCAAGCGTTCAAGTTGGTCAAGACGTCGTGGTAGCTATCATCGTCCTCGTCGAGATCCTGGAGCATGCCATCATAGAGTTCCATGCACTCACGGTAGCGCTCAAGGCGGTAGAGCATCTGAGCCTCGAGATGGCGCAGATCCCACGGCAGCTTTTCACCACGAGCAACGTTGAGATCCTTGCGCACGAGGTCGATCTGTGTCAATCCTTCGTTCAGCTGGTTGGTGCGGTACAGACAGTACGCCTTCTCAAAGATATACTTATTGTCGAGGTGTCGCGACAAGATCACCAGCGCATCCGAGTACCTCTCAAGGCGGATCAGCGTGATAGACTTGCAGTGCAGCGCGTCCTTGTCCTTGGGGTCGATGGCGAGAACTAGTGGATGAGAGATGTACGAGTATGAGTTGGCAATGTTTTTCCCATCACATTGTTTGATGACAAGATTTTTCTTAGCAGTGGTTGTTTTTTCATCTGTATTTCATCCAGTAGATCCATGTGCTTACTCTTGTCAATGATCGCAAGAGCCTTGTCGTGCTCCTCACGCTTGACATGGCGCTCGAGCTCGCCAAAGAGGTGAGGGATGTTTGACATTTTTAGGTGACGTGAAAGAGAGAGTGAGGTGTGAATTCACCCATGTCTTAAAATGTCCTTGCTAGAATTTAAACTTTATGTCCACTCAGGAACAGACAGTCTGCCCAAAGATTTTTGTTCAGATCAACGTTATTTTTTTTTTTATTTTCCTTTGATGTGGGGTTTTCCTTTCATACTAAAGCAAAATTCAGCAAGTGTTGTACTTCTCACCCACTACACTTACACTTGCCCACTGGTGATGACACTCAAGTGACATAGTCTCTATATGTATGTCTAGGGAGGCGTGGACTTGAGGTGTAGCTTTGCAAGAGTGTCAGCAATGGAAGAGGCACTGATTGCAAGACGCCATCGGTCTAAAGGTTAATTTTCTATCCCAAATTTCACTGTGATGCGAACAATGTGGCTTCCATCTCGTCGTTACTATCATCATTGTTGTCGGTTATATCATAGCATACGCCCAGAATGACATGGATCCATTGAAAGGCAACACGAACTCGTAAACAGATTTCAAGCAGATTTTTTTTAAAAAAAAAAATAGAAAAACAGGTGAACATCAGTAGCTGAGAACATAACAAATTTATTTCAATAAAAATATACAAAAAATACTGGAATTACTACTTATGACTCTCTGTGGAGAGTCTCTGCAACCAAGCGGGCGCTCGTGGCGAGCGGACTTGGCGGGCATGTTGTGAAGGGGTGATAAAGTCGGATTTCCCTCGGATTGAATATAAAGTAGAATGGTAACGGTAAAATAAAAATTGTTACAGACTCATAGTGTTAGCAGACCGAGGACGAGAGTGTGTGCTGGTGTGGATATGAATTCACGCCCATGCGGGCATTCCGCATAATGCGATGGCTATTGGATGGGGTTATTTGGAGTTGGTGCGAGTCATAAACGGTATGAAAAAAAAATACGTTGCCAACCATGCTTTTCAGGTACGGTCAGATCAAGATCGGTCACGTGTCAATGTTGGAATGGTTTAAGGCGGTTATGTGTCACCAGCATGGGCGGCAACACAGATCTGGCTGTGAATACAATAGCTGGCATACTTGAAAAAAAAAAGCAGTTACTGTGTCAAGCACAGTTGGAGTAAACTGGTTGAGGGCTTCACTCTTGTCATGAATAGAGGGAAGCAGAGGGCAGGGATCGAGGACTACACAGAGAGTGCTGGACAGGATAAGGAGGTGAGGCATAGTATTGAGACAGGGGAAGCATTTGGATCCGTAGCTGTTCAGAAACTGGTACCAGAAAATTAACCATAAAGTATATTTGGTCTGCTGTTATAGTTTAGAAATAAAAAAAAAGTGCGCTGTATTGATACAAGTACATGTTAAAGGGTTAGAAACGGAGAGGGAATGCAATAAAGTGTAGCTAAAATGAACAAAGAATGCAAAGGAAAAAGGAAAGGATTCGGTATCTCTCTTTTTTTTTTGTCCGAGTCTCTGTTGCATTAGGCATGATTGGGGTTGTCGAATCGCTTGTACGAATGCTTCTCGTACGTCTTGAGCTTGTATCTGCGGCGCTTGGCAACGGGCATGCGAGGCTCGATGATGTTGCGCTCCACAAAACTCTGGAAACGGTCCTTAAGCAAGTTGCCCTCGGGCTTGAGCTGTCGCAGTGACTCGGCCAACTCTTCTTGGAGCTGCACCTGTGTCTTTTCTTTGGGAATGTTAAACTTGCCGACACGCTTCATACCCGCCCGTGCCTTCTCCTCCTTCTTGGCCTCATTCTCAATACGCCGCTTCTCAGCCTCAGCCTCTTCTTGCTCGACCGTCTTCATAATCTCTTTCACTTGGTTCGCCTGCTTCAGCAGTTCCTTGTTTTTCTTCATCTCTTGTTCTTTCTTCAACCTCTCCTGGGCACGAGCAAGACGGTTGCGCTCAGCCTTGGTCTTCTTGCCCTTGACCTTCTTCTTAGTTCCTGTTTCTTCATCCTCACCACCGCTCTCGTCTTCTTCTTCTTCTTCGTCTTCTTCCTCATCCGTATCCTCCAACAAACCACCAGTCCGGTCATCAAATGGAACCATTTCGTCAAGTTCCTTGGGATACGCCAATTGAGCCTCCAGCTTCTCCTTCTCTTGCAGCAGCTTGAGCTCTTCCTCATGTGCGATCCTGAGCAAATCCTGATGATCCTGCATCGTTGGGTTGTATGAAGCACCGGGATGACTCTCCTTAACAGCAGGAATGGCCACCTTGGGCTTCATCTTTAGCGTGGCTGGTGCCTTGACTGGTGCCTTGGTGATCACCTCCTTGACAAAATCGGTCTCTGCTTCTTCTTCCGACTCCTCCTCCATCTCCTCCTCCTTGGCTGGTTCTTCACCCCAGACATCATAAGTACCGGCGGCCTTAACAGCATCTGTCATACCCCTTCGACCAAGGTTCTTGGGGGTTGTGGCGAAGAGAGAGTTGGAGGTCTTACGGCGGATCAAGCTTAGCAGTCGTTCCCGTTCAGCCTTTGAGATCTTGGCGTTGCTCTTCACCGGATTGATAGCAGGGGCGGTGCTTGCAGGCTTTTTCCGGCCAGCCAACGCAGGGACCTTAGACCGCTCGGCCAGAATCTCGTCCATTTTGAGGGGGCGATCCTTGCGCAGAGTTTTGATGGTCTTGGAATCACCCTTGGTATCCAATGTGAACAGCAGCTCATCTGGTCGTTGATGCACCTTGCCACTAAGAGTAGAGATTTGATATAGATAAAAAAAAGATCAGGCATTGTTCAGTCAGTCGCAGTGTTCTTGAGTGAGAGAGAAATGGAAATAGATACATCAATGGTTCAGGGAGAGGCAGGAAAGGGATCTGTAGGGGAGGCTTACCCAGTGGTGCGCTCCTCTGCACGCAGCTCGTCGAGGTTGACCTCAATATCGTTGATATCGACGTTCTTGCGCCATGCCTTCTTGCCCTTGCGGGACTTTTGCTTTGAAGCCGCTGTGCTCATGATGGTAGTGGTGATGGGAAAGGAGGGGACGGCTGACGGAGTGAAGATGCAAATGAATGTCCATCACAAAAAAAAAGTGCAATGGGTGGTTTGTGACTGGTTTTGTTGTTTGTGTTTTTGAGGGTGAAAAAAAAATTGCCTCGCCCCCTGAATATCTGTGAGGGGGTCCACTCAGAGCTGCGGGCTTTGATGAGCGCGTCAAATTAGACTCCACGACAAAGTGTATCCACAGTGGAGTATTGAGCACGAGATGTAGGATTGATGGATCACCACTATGGACTCAACTATGAAAATAGCAGCAGAGGATACACACCACACACGTCTCTGACGTTTATATACCCAGCTATTGAAATATAACCCTCTCTTGTTGTTAGCATTCCTCGATCCTCCATTGTGTTCTCTTATTCTTTCACACACGCTCTCTATTCGCTCTCACACACTCTTAGACTTACTCATTCACCATACCAAAGGGAAAAAAAGGAAGCCACAGGTGAAAATGAGACCTAGATCACTCTCATTGACGCTCACGAGCAAGAAAAAGAAAAAGCTTCAAACACTCTCATTGCGTCCTACGGCACAAATGTCGATGCCAGATGCTGCAAGCAAAAATCAGTACGTCCTCATCCCAGAGTCTCATTACGAAGACACATATCTGAATAACATCTCAGTTATGTGTCGACCCAATCAGTCGTTCATCCAACGCCTGGATCACACTTTTGCAGACGGAATTCCTTCAAGTTTATTCTATGGAGCGGGCAATCAGCGCTTTGTCAAGATGGTACAGGCTGGTAATGACGAGCAAAAATTTTTTGGCAAATCTTATACAACATAAATATTTCTTCTTCTTAAACAATCTGACCTTAATAGAGCTTTCGTTCCTTCCCTCCCCCTAACTCTCATCATCTACCTTACCCACAGAACAAAACCTCCTCGAGGCAACAAAGGAGCTCCAGAGAGTCGACCAATACTTCTTTGAGGGTTTGCCGACAGAAGAGCGTCGTCTCGAGTTTCGTGCATGTGTTCAGCACTATCACATTGCCCGCGTTACTGCAATCCAGGATTTGATCCAATGTATTCTTAGCATTGTTGGCTCTTTCGGGACTTATGAAAAGTCTGTTCTCCGTAGTTACCGAAGCAAGTACCTGGCTCATGACCGCGAGTATATGGACCGCAATGAACAAACACTCCTCGTCACTCTTTGGACCATTTCTGAGAGTGCCCAAAGCGACGTACCCATCATGTTTGATGGTATCAATCTCCTCCCGTATATCGGATCTGAGGCTGGACAGTATCTCAGATCCATGAACACATTACGCCTGACGGCTCTCTTAGCTGCAAGGTCGCTGGATTGCAATGGAGTCCCTAAAGAGCAGGATGCAAAATTACTTTATGGTGTCTACCGTCGTTACGAGATGGCATGGACATCGCTCGAGGCCAAGATTCACTATACTCTTGCCAGAAAATGTCGCGCTTCACTTTCTCATCGCCAGCCTCTAGTGGTGACTCAACGGGCGAGTATGCCAAACCTTCATGGTTTTATTTTAGAGCCACTCGCATCTCCTTCCTCCATGCTCCAGGTCCGCCAACTTGCACATGAATGGGCTGGCCATCCAGCAATGATGGTTTTCAAGTATCCACCCTCGATATTGGAAAAGACAGAATGTTATCTTGGAATGCGCTCGCGATATGTCACTGCCTGGTCATTTAGCGAAGCAACTCTTAAGGCACTTTCGCTAGCGAGTCATATTTTCTGGCCTGGGGTTTCAGCTTCCAGCGAAGAGGGTTACAAGCGACATAACCAGAGTTGTTTTACTGATTGTGTACTTGCTGCCCTTCGCCTTGGCTTTGAGTTAAAGTATTTAACTCCAAATGTGCTGAACGATCGCCAGCAACTCACACGCAAGGTTGCGCGCCTTGTTGTTGTCATCATGACAGTCCCACTCACGTTGGTCGGTCCATCGCCTGTCGCAGCTTGTACGCGTCCATCGTCTGCTATGACTCCACGCAACATATATTATAGGTTCCGAAAGAGGTTAACTACTCTTACTCATCGCCACCACCATCAGCTCAAGCCAGTGGAAGCACATATGAACCCTAACCCCTTCCAACCGTTGTTTACAAAGTCTCTATCATCATTGTCCATCACAACGTCGGGTAGCAGCAGTGGTCAATCTGGTGATACTTATAGAGAACGCAGGCTTTCAGACCAGCAAGTCGACCGCACGGATACACACTCCTTGCTCACCCTGCCAGACTCGAAGAATCAGGCGATAACATCATCCGTTACAGTCTACTATGAAAAGCCTGAACCACTCGTTCTAACCTTCCGTCCTGCCCCTCTCAAATTGGCCATCCGACGCTGTCAGAGGGCTCAAATGTACCTGTTCGATCCTGATGGTTCCATTCAATGTGCGTTTGCAAGGATAGTTGAACTGATGGAACAAAGCAGTGGACCAGGCCTCGGTCTTGCCTGCTATATGTTGACGATTATGGACAATTCTCTAGTAGGGGGCCTAGGCGAACGCCATCAGGGGAGCCCAGAGGCTAGAACAGTGCAGTTCCCACCGCAACCTATTGCGACCACATGTTTACTAGGTTCATGTGCTCATACGTCCCCTCCTCGTTCAGCGCCATGCCTTCGTCGACCATCGTCCACGACAGCACTCAATGTTGCAAAGAAGCAGCGAGATCGGAGTATTGGTATCCAGAACAGATTGTCCATCGTGTCCAAGACCACAGATCTCGTAGGTCAAGCAAGCGGTGCTACCTACATGTTTATTCCCGTCAACATTGCCCCTTTGAAGCCGAAGAAGAAGCAAAAAGGAGAGTCTCAGCCACTCATGCCTTTGGCACTGCCCATGGTGGCAGATAACAAGGCTGTGTTGGCGCAAAATGCAGAACAAGCACAGCCAGACCAAAGCATAGCAGGTCCAGTGGCTATCTATGCATCGAATCCAGATAACTCTACTTGTGAAAAGCAAGTTGAGCGAGTGTTGGCAACCCAAATGTGCCTAGAAATCAAATCTTTGGCCGAGCGCATTGAAGCAATGGAAAATTTTGGAGATATCCTCCAAGAGGCAACATCCATCTTTACTACTTACCATACAAAATACTATGTGTAGATATGAATTCAAGCAACACTATGCAGTTGCACATTTGTTTGGCGGCAAGCAAATAGAGTCAAATATTGGTCTTGATTCTCCATATGATAGGCGCAGTAACGTCGCTTCTTGGCTTTTTTTACGTATAATTGAACATGTTTTTTCACAGTTAAGGTGAAAATAACTATTTCAGTAGTGGTGGGGGGTTGGTTCACAGAGTGTATAAGCATCAGAATGTTATTTTTGCCTTTGGATGGGCTGAATTCGACGAAATAAACACGACTATATATCTTGCAATCAAGTGGCAAATAGAAAAAAGAAACGCATGAAATAGCCTGGGTTTTGGCAATATAAACAGAACGGCATGGCACAGCACGATCTCTTTACTACCGCTACTACAAAAGAAGGGTTACCAAGAAACGAGTTCCAGGATTCGGCGTGATCTCAGTACTGCCACTCAGGACCAATAGACTCTGTAGTGTTAATTGACTTCCATGGTGGCGTGTAAAAGCGAGGTTTGTGGGCTTAGTGTTTTCTAATAACAATGGCGGAACCAATAACCAAAAGGCTTGAGTTTCGAAGCAAAGAGGAAAACTTCCTATTGCGTCTTGCAAGCTATAAAAGATGTTTGTCAAGTGTGATGCATCCACATTTCGTACCCAAGCCTACCCCCACGTTACCCTACGAGAAAAAATTTGGTATTTCGTAACTAAATATGTACATCTTCATAAAGACATTCGTTGTTACGGTACTAGTCACGATCGCCTTGGCTCAGGATCCTTCCTCTCCAGCTTGCCAGGCCTGTGTTGCCGACATTGCGAGATCTCTGCCAAGTTGTGCTCCCTTACCGACCTTCCCTCCAATTAAAGTTGATACTCCAGAGGAAGCGCGGTGTCTATGTGAAGCTATTTCACACCTCAACCTTTTTGAACCATGTACATCGGTGTGTGGATCCACTGGAGCCTTTGATACAGCAATGCGAAAACATTACGAGAGATTATGTAGGAATCTAGGTCCAAACCCTACCACTGACGGCGCTTCTTCGCCAACAGATGAGCCAACTTTTGTTACAGGAGGGCCAGCGTTGACCTCGTCTACCCCAGCAGAAACAAGTACGGCGACAGCTACAAGCACGCCCAATTCAAGGAATCATGCGCCACTGAACGAGCCACGCCTTGGTGCGCTCGTTGCCGTCGTTTTAACAGCGGTATTTATTCTGTAGCCCACTCTTTCTATCCGTCTATCTCTCTCTTTCATTTGGCCCTTTTTGTCTTAGCTTGAACTTCGGTGGCAAAAAAATAACAATTCGGTGGCAAAGCTATAACAAAAATAGTAAAGAATTCAAACGACGCGCGACTCTTCCTACCCCCCTTTTAATACCTCACCTTCTCCCTCATTCCTCTCTTTCTTCACTCCTTCTCTTCCCTCTGCCATTTACCATTATGATCAAGCATGAAACAGATGCAGGTCATGACATGCGTCTGCGCGTTCAACAGCCAGCCATTCCAGGCGAGGCTGCTGACGACAACATGAACCACCATGTCTCCAATGTACGACAGATGCGGCAGGCGTTTCTGCAGGAGCTGCTGCAGCCACCCAAGACAGAGTTTTCCCCAGATGAAACTGCCTTTCTGGACGAACAACTGCCGAAATACCTCAGCGCCGAGTACACAAGCACCCGTCAGGGCCCTGGCCGTACCACCCTAACCTATGTTGAAGCTTGGCGTATCAAGAACGTTGCCAACCGCCTCTTTGGCTTTAACGGCTGGTCATCTACTGTCTCGGATGTAACCATCGATTTTACTGATATTGCCCCCGATGGCCGCATCTTTATCGGCGTGTCGGCCGTTGTCCGAGTGACGCTGAAGGATGGCACCTGCCATGAGGTAAAAAAAAAAAAAAAAAACTCGATGACTGCCTCTCCTCTCCTCTCGTTACCGGTGTCTTGAAGGGTTCGTTATCCTTGCTAATCAAATCATGTGCCATGCATGGATTTTATTTTTTTTCTTTTGCCACTGCAGGATCTGGGCTTTGGCTCAAGTGAAAATCTGAAGAGCAAGGCAGCTTCGTTTGAAAAGGTATTGAACAGAACGGGCCCTGCTATACATGCGCCCGTCGCTCGTCCTAATGCATCGCTGGTACTGATGATGATCCAATATCCACATCCCTCTTGATCTAGGCAAAGAAGGAGGCTGTCACCGATGCTCTTAAACGAGCATTAACGTCGTTTGGCAATGTATTAGGAGCCTGTCTATATGACAAGCATTACTGTAAAGAGATCAGTCAATTTAAACCGTTAAAGGTATCAGAGTTTATCGACAGCCATCTTGGAATTTGCTCCGCATCCACTTTCCCCCTCTTCTATGGAAGCTAACAGCGTCCTTCCGGTTATTTTGTATAGAGGAGTATACATGAGAGCGAATATTACAACGATGCTTCCCCTTCGATTCCACGGCCTGGATCAACAACCTCTCGAGCAACACCTACGTCAGCAGCCTCTAATATAGCTTCTGCAGGACCGTCCACAGCACGTTCTACAACGACCACTTCAGCCACCACAACATTAGCACCACGGGGTGGTCCCAGCATGCTCCCAACACCTCTAAGGCCATCAACGTTGAACCCACCCATGAATAGTAGCTCAGCGAAGCCACCAGTCCAAAATCTTTCTACTGTGAATAACACTATTGCTGCGAATGGCTCCTCACACAACGCTATTTCCCGGCCTCCGCAGTCCACAGCTACAACTGCTACAACCAGTGCTCCAGTATCAGCTCCAGCACCTGCAGCAGCACAACCACTACAACAAACCCTTTCCAACGATGCGGAAAGACAATTTGAGAGTATGTGGCCTATATTGGATTATTCTTTGATATCTGTGGTATATTAGCTACACAGCAATCTTCCGGATATATTCCTTTTCTAACTTTACTACCTATTATATTATTGTCTGCATATCTGTTATTACAAACAGCAGACGACTTTCTTCCAGCAGATCCAATAGAGGAGGAGCGGGCCTTCATCCCAGAGAGTCCACGAATGTCGGACCTAGATATTGATATGGACCTGTTGCCTGATGATTCGCCTGTGCAAGTCAAGCAGGAGCTCATGTCACCTTGGGCTACTACCAGTAGCGGGTTCGGTGGCGGTGCTCCTCGCCAGAAAAGCACCACACTTCCATTACGCGCCAGCTCAGCTTCTCCAAAGGATCTTCCTTCGGTCGCACGGCAGCTCTTGAGTAACTTTCGATACACCGGTGCCGGCAGGGCCTCTTCTTCTTCGACTAACGCCACCACAACAGCTACCGCAGAATCTATATCAACTTCCACATCCTCAATGGAGGTAGGTAGCGGGGCCGCAAATAGCAGTACGCCCACACGACGACCATTTTCTCGCGTCTCGAGTAGCCCCTCCTTGTCTTCACCAAGCCGCAAGGATAAGACAGTAAATGCAACTACGGGAGCACCACCACCAAAGCCACAACTGTTGCAGTTCCAGCCGATCCGGAATGATTTAATTGCCGCTGCAACTTCGTCCATCAAAGCAACTACGGCCACCTCTGCAACATCAACAGCAGACTCTAAAGCCACAACGAGCAAAGACTCGACCGGGTTAGCGTCGTTTCAGCCTCGGGCACGAATCGTCAGTCCCTATGTTACTGGCCAACCATTATCATCACGCTTAACGAATGCAGAAGGTGGGGCAGGATCACGTCCTGGTACGGCTCAGTTGGATGCATCCAGTGCTGGTGTTAATACAGCTGGTGGTGCGCGAGCCGATCCGAATAATGGAAATCCCTTTAAGGTGGTGTCATCGAATCATTCAAACGTATCACGGAGCGATCATGCTTCATCGTCCAACACACATGCGACAGCTTCTTCAGCAGACTCGAGTCAGGGTTCTCTTAACGGTTCATTGACATCGTCATCGTCGTCAATAGCATCAGCACGAGCTGCAGCCAATTCAAAGCATGGACAGAAGCGTCCCTTGGGCGCTGATGGCGGAATTGGACTGGCAAACAAGGAAGCAAGACTCCACTAATATAAAAGAGAAGCCGAAATGACGCAACAAAAAATCCCTATTCTGTAAAATAAAAAATACGTTGCATAGTCGCTAGTAGCTTCCTACACGATTATACGCATCCTTTCTTCATTGGTGTTGCCGATTATATCTTGCTTATTGGTTTGCTACTATAGTGGTTAAGATGAGCAGTATGTTTATTCTTCTCTTACTAGGTAGTAAAGGAGACATGTTAAGAAAAAAAGGAGGGGGGTGAGCAAGTCAAGAGGATGTTCAAGATGAGGAGTCTCTTGCACTCTGAAGGGGTAAGGGGTGGAATAAGTGCAGTTGTTGTAAGAGACCTGGCCCCATACTATCCCTTGGATTTTTTTCAAAACCGGGAAACAAGGGGCGAACGATTTGCAAAAGGGCCAAAAGTACAAATTTGACTCCCCGTGTTGCAATTGTTACTGCTGGCTTGCATTACTTCTGGAGAAAAGAAGCGACTTTGATTTCGTTATGGCGAACCAAGAAGAATATAAAAGGTCTATGTATCAAGTGGAGGAAGGAGAAAGAAAGAGATGCTTGCGAGGTAGTTTTTCTCCTTCCACATTTTTCGCTCTTCTTGTATCATATAATTCCTTTTGCATTTGTATTATACACATCCCTGACTTTTGCGGCCGCAGAGGACAACAAATATGAACACAATCTGGCTTTCCATTCTTGTACTATTCGCCCTTGTTGCCGTCACTTCGACAGCTCCTCTCCCTTCCGAATCAAGGCGGTATCTCATCAACACAGCCATTCCAAGCGAGCGAGACACAATAGTACCCATTTCGTACAATCACGGTCGATCCTTATTTGTCCACCAACGCCTAATCACTGATGAGGCAGAAAAGCAACACCGAACAACTGCCGCAGCATGAAAAAAATAAATTTGATGCTCACAGTCGAGAACCAACATGTTGGCACTTCAATCCTTGCATCTTGTTTTTGCCTTTGTGCTGTTCCAGATAATAATTATCTATCAAAAAAGAAAGGTTTGACGCGAAAAGTGAAGTACGCATCGTAACTGACAGTGAAAGATTGCCGAGGACTACAAAAAAATACTGTAATCGTAATCAAATGAGAACAAATCGGATGTTCGCCCTCTTATTTTATTTGTGATACCGGAGAAACGCTTACAAACAAATCATGTGCAGAACTCTTAATTGTAAAGGAGGGCATGGGTAACAACGTAACAACAACAAAACAAGTTGTTTGCTTTCTCCACACTCGCATCATAATGGTTGTTGGCAAGTTTGCCAGGGGTGTCTCTTCGTTATGATACTCTACGGGTGAGATAGGAGAAGGGAAGGTTATAATGACAGGTACTGGTGTTGAAAGAAAGAGAGGCGCGCATCTGGCGAGAGCGCAAGGTTGTGTAGAGCACCCAACTGTGTCTGTTGTAGGTACATGTCTCCCAGTCATTTACTCCGTGGGACAAAATGAGAACCTTAGTTGACTAACCATTGGTGGAAGGTGAGGACCACATGTTCCTGGGACAGGGTGCAGGGGAACAAGGGCTGAGGAACGATATTCAACGCACTCCTCCTCTCTACTCTGTTCCTTGAGCACATATAAAACGACCTACTTCCTTCTTGTTCATTTCTAATTACTCGTTTTTATTTTTTTTCTCAAGTCTCATTCATTCCATCGACCATGAAGTTGTCACTCCTTGCCATTATAACCCTCGCGACTGTCGCGGTGGCGCAGAACTCAACAAATCCAATGGTTGAGTGTCCACTGTGTCTCCAAAAACGGCTACAAGAATCACCTGGATGTGCCGGGACGAATATCACCCTGCAGGCTATTGACGTAGTTAGCAATCCAGGGATCGCAAAGTGTCTCTGTGCCAACGTCGATGGCTCGTTCATGGACCCTTGTGCAGGCGAAACTGTCTGCGGTTCTGAACTCGACCTCTTCAAAAACTCGTTCAAGTCGAATCTTGAACAGGCTGGCCTGCGCTGCAACGGCACCACTCCTACTTTCATCCCTCCACCAGCAGATCCTATCGCGCCTTCCAACACTGGCTCTACTTCACCAACACCCACTGGCAAAGATGGTCCCGGCAGTGCTTCTACCCGACTGATGGCCCCCGTAGCTGCCAGTCTGGTCGCGCTTGTTGCAACCATTGCCTTTCAGTTTTTGTAACATGTAATAGTTTTCCAATATCTCTGGTGAAGACAGAAGAAGAAGAAAAAAGGAGTCGTAGTAGAAGATACCCCTCCTATTGTCATAATACAACCCATAGTACAGTCTGTCATTTAAGGCATTCACCAAAGAGTACGTAAGAGCATTGAATTTTTACAGTCAGATGTGTGTGAATGGGGGAAAGAGAAAGGAGAAGACACAAAACAGAGAAACAGTACTTCTCCAGATGACGGTGATGGAAAAAGAGCCAAAAACAGAAATTCAGAGGCCGGATTGGGCTCAAAGTCGAACTTTTGAAGGGAAAGAAATAAATAATGAGCAGGCAAGAATGGGGTCGCGGTACATTGCAGTCTGTGGGTCTTTTTTCACTCTTCTCGATGGAAGCTATGCAACTCTTTCTGCCTGTGTGTGTCTACGAGTTCTGTGTTGTCTTGGGCTTGCCTGCTTCGTCTCAAAAATGCAAATCCTTTGTTCACTGTCAGGTCAGGGCAATGCTTTGTTGATGACAACCTTTCAGGCTGAGCCTCTCCCTTTTTCTGGCAAAGAGGGTAGTCTATTTTATATACTACTAGCACAGTCGCATGAAGGGGGCTACTATTTACAGTGCCTAATTGAGAATCCAAAGGAGGAAGGTAGCATAGCCATATCTTCGCGTCCCAGCAACAAGCTAAAATACATGGACGTGATGCCAACGAAAGAAGTACTCTCTCTGCAAGTTATTCCCCCACCTCGATCACATTCTTGGCGACCACGATTGGGGATACGTGATCGTGTGATTTGGGAGTGGTGGCAATCGTAATACACAAACCTCGCGTTCTATCGGGAAATCCTGTACCGATAATCTTACTGATCGAATGTGTATTTTTGTGTAAATAAGATTCTTGCAGTGCCTTGAGGGCTCCAAGTCAATACCCCAAAGAGAACAAATAGGAAAAGTTCGTTACTTCGCCTCCAGAATGCATATGCCAAGAAAAGGCTTCACCAGGGGCTATTATTTTATTCCTTAATAGTAAAAGCATACGACAGGATATTGCTTAAATACCTGGTAGGTGCTCTCCCTTTTCCGCCTTTTCTCGGTAACTACCTCTCAACCTTCTCCCTCTTTCCTTTTTAAAAAAGAAGCACCATCAACCTTTCCCACTTTCATATAAACCAGTCATACACAGCAATGCACATCACAAAAGTCATTTCCGCAATTGCCGTCCTGGCATTCGCCTCATCCACTGCTCTTGCCCAGTCCGATTGTACGATGTGTGTATCCAAGGAGATTCTTAAAATCAAAGAATGCTCAGACCTTGCCCTTGGATCCGTCGTGACTCTGGATCCTTCGGACACCAACAACAGAGCATGCTACTGCAAAGTTGGCAAGTCCCTGACAATTTTTGATGCTTGCACAAATGAGTGTCCTCCTGGAGCTCTCCAGAGCTACAAGACTACCTACACCCTTGGTGCTGAGCCGTTGTGCAAAGGCGTCTCAACCACTGATTCTGGATGCGCGACTGTCTCTGCCTCAAAGGCTGGCGCAGCACTAGTCGCCATTGCTGCTGCCCTGCAGGTTGTTCTGTAAAAGGATAAAGAAAAATTGAGAAAGAGAGAGAGACGAGAAAAGATAGCCGTCCTTTCTTGTACCCTCTTTTCCCCAAAGAAAATAAAAGAAAACATAAAAAAAGCATGTATCTTTAGTTCTTGTTATTGCTTAATGTCTACTTGGTTTAATGAACAACACATCGCTGTTTCCTCCTAATACCATCTCTGTTGGCCCTGGATGAGTGAGTGTGAGAAGCTCGAGACATTTTGGTCTTGGCTTGTTAGTGAGGGTGGGGGAAAAAGAGAGACTCATCTCAATGTTAACTGACATCTACCCTGGTGTAGCTTATTTCAACTTTATTGGACGTTGAATAAATGAATTTGTACAACGCCCCAAACCTTCCTTCATTTTACTCTCCTCCATAGCCCCCCACCCCTCCAATAACAACTACACCACCACCACTACACAGAAGAGCCCTACCTAGCAAAGGAACAAAAAAACACCGCCTCCACCTCTCCATTCGTAACCCAGACATCTAAAATGGAGCTCGAAGAGATGTTCTCCTCGCTGGCCAACATGGCCAATCTGGCCACTGTTGGCACGGCCGATTTGATCTCGATTTCGCAGATTCACGTGCCCTCACTGGACTGCAAGAGATGCCTTGTCACCACCGCGCTCAGTCTTGTCGACTGTCGTGATGCCATTCTAAAGGTGCCTGTCAATGCCATGCCTTCCGACACAAGCACCAATACCACTGCGGCTACTACTATCAGCAACAGTGGCAATATCAACAACAGCACCATCGCCAGTTTGGCTACACTCTCGACACCCGAACAAAGAAAATGTGCCTGCTACCTTGGCCACCATCCTGAATGGGTCGCACCCTGTGGAGACCTCTGTCCGGCCGAAGTGATGTTCTTCTTAGAGGGTAAATATACAGCGATGCGACAAGAGAATTGTGGGACTGGAGCAGACGAGGGTGGAGACCTATCCAACCATTCGCAGTCGACGTACGACAACAACGCCACTGCAGATTTTCCCCAGCAGGAGCTAAGGCAGCAAAAGCATTCATTTTCTTCAGCCTCAACGCATCGCTTCCAGGCAAGAGGTTCCAAGATGGTTCTGGGCCTTGCGCTGTTGAGCATCTGTCTGAGAGCCATTGTTTAAAGAAAGAGCGATTACGTATTTAACAAATTCCCCCCATACATACACACATTCACACCATCTTGATTCTTTCTTTGTCTCTGAATAAAAAAAACACACACCCGCGAAGAGCTATTGACGATAAAACGAAAAGGAGAAGGAGGTGAGGTAGACATTGTCCGACGTGGGCTGAGTGCTTTTGCACAAGTGCAGGGTCGAAGTTTGTATTTGTTTTTGGAGGAAGAGGAGACCGTGCAGATCCCCAATGCACCAATTTAACGTTAAATTTTGCCTTTAAGATGTGGCGAAGCGCTTGGCAAGCTGCAGCATATGCGATGATTATATTTTCGACTTACCGCAGAGCTTTTCCTTTTATTACAAGCAGCATATAAAGGACTGCCCTTTCACGACCGCTTTTTTTCTTTTCTTGTCTTTCATCCAATTTCAAGAAATATCTTCCCACACAAATCTTTTCTTTCTTTTGTAATATTACTTTCCTCCTTTCCCTCACCTCTTGTCCTACTATAACCATGTCATTCTTTAGAAAGTTTACTTCTCTCAAGTCAAGCATTGGCTCACCTCAGAAGAGTCACATTCGTCATGCCAAGTCCTCGTTTGGTTTCCAAAAGGGTCTCAATCGCGCCAGTGACCAAGAGTTCCAGCAGCTCAAGGCCTCGTACCTGACCGAATTTGACTTCAAGGGCATCCGCATGACCGCGACCCCACTCTACTCCAATGTCCTCCGGGGTGTTCAGACTCAGTTGCCTGTCCTGTTTGAGATCAAGGTCGGTCAGCGATCGACTAGTGACGAAAAAGAAAAAGATGCTGTCCGCACACCGTTCAATATCTGCCTGGTCCTCGATATCTCTGGCTCGATGGCTGGAGCGCGTCTTCACGGATGCAAAATGGCCATCAACACCATTATCAAGATGCTCGGGCCAGATGATGTCCTTAGCCTTGTGACCTACAGCTCCACGGTCAAGACCGTCTTTGTCGATTGCAACCACCTCCACAAGAAGCATATGCTCGATGCCGTCGAGAAGATCCAAACTGAAGGCTGCACAAATCTTCATGCTGGTCTCAAGCTCGGTGTCGAGTCGCTCAAGCGCAGTATCGAGAAGGATGAAGCAGTCCTCGCATCTTCATCTTCCTCGACCATCGATGTTGAAAAGTCACCCATGAAGAAGGCCCATCGCGTCTTCTTGTTCTCGGACGGCCTGGTGAATGAGGGTGTCACTGATAAAAATACTATCATTACCCACGTCCGATCATGGCTCGAGGGCACCAAAATCTCTGTCTCCACCTTTGGTATCGGCGACGGCTATGACGAGAACCTCATGACCGCAATTGCCGAGTGTGCCGATGGCGATGACTTTTTCATCGAGACTGAGTCTGACATTGAAGACTTGGTTACCAAGAGTCTCCGCGGTGTGACCAATACGGTCGCTACCGATGCCACCTTCAAGGTGGCTGGAATGGGCGATGCTGTCGTCAAGGACATTCCCGACTATGAGACAAAGATCCCTGGACAGATTACTATCCCGTACCTACGAGTCAACGGCCTTATCCAGTTTATTGTCAATGTTGACATCCGTGTACCTGCCCAGAAGGACAACTTTGCGCCCGATGATATGGAGGATGTCGAGCATCCACACCCAGTCCTCAACTATGCTCTCACTTTTGAAGGTGAGCACAACGTGAATCTGGACGACTGTCAAGGTCTGACTGGCGTCGTATCTGTCCAATACACGACAGATAGCACCAAGGTTGCTGAAGACAAGAGACACCCTGACGTGGTGACGTACCTGACAATCAAGGAAGCTGCAAAAATTGAAGAAGAAGTGGTCCAGCACCTGGCCAACAATCGAACAGCCGAGGCTCTTAAGGGTAAGAAGCGTGTCAATGCGATGTATTCTGCCGTCGAGGCGCACGACCGCCGCGGATTTTCCAACGTCATGAAAAAACAAAACGAACGCTTGATTCAAGTCCTCGAGAGCCAAGGCAACTCCTCTTATGCGCAGAAAATGTCGGCCCAGCAAATGCGTCAATGTGCTGCACGCGACATGGGCTATGACATTTATGAGTAGAGCGCCTATTCTCAAGAAGTCAAACAATATGTTGCTCTTAATATTGTTGCTTTATTCTGTATCATATTTAGTCGTGCGTACGAAACATATCCACAACATCCTTTGTTGCTTTGTAAATTGTCAATAAAATATTGCGAATGATCTTTCTTTCCTTCTGTCCAATGTTTCTGTATTGTAATATATCCATTATGCTGAAGTAGGAGTGGATTGGTATTGTATTTCCACCAGTGAATGGTTTGTTGGTTTTTTTTTTCCTCCCGAAGAAGGAGGAGAGTAGATAGAGTCGACGACCTTCATCGAATGAAAATGAAAGCATTGACGATTGTGTATATTTATTGCCACCGTTGCTTCTTGATCCGGGCCATGAGCATAGCCCAAGCAACGAAACGATAAAAGAAGGTCAAGCCTACAACCGCGATGAGGCAGTTGGTCAACTTGTACTGGGAATAACGAATGTACCTCAGGCCTTCTTCGCCCGTCGTGAAAGGGCATAGTCCACGGCGTATCATATCATTGGTGCATTCAACCCGTAGGCCACTAGCCTCGATCATTGTCAAAGCAATCGTACCAAATCTCCACAGCGAGATATAGCTTAGGTCCACCAAGGCTTTCACCATGTTTGGATTAACTACACCAGCCATCAAGGAGTACACAAGAACCTAACAAAAGGAGGAAGGGTCAAAACAATCAAACTCACTGTTAGTGAAAATGGTTTTTTTTCTACTGCCTTCCTTTACGTACATGCATCTTCTCGCTCTGTATAATACATACATAGGCAATTCCACCATTGACAACAACGGCACTGTTGTTTGTCCACGAACCGATAATGATCGTTAGACTCTCGCCTGTGGCCACAAAGGTTATGGCGACAAGGAAGAAGATGGCTGTCTCGAAAGGCGTCCACTGGAACATTGCGGCAATCAAACGGTTAAGGATGGTCATGACGCCTGCTCCCACGATCGTGAGTGGGAATTCGTTCGCCATGTATGCCATGAAAAATGATGTGCCACCATATAGACCGTTCGACAAGTCGTGGAAGGCAAGATCTCTCTATGTTTTGACATGTGATGGAATATTAATAAAAAATACAGTAAGAATCATGAAAACACACTTGCACGCATAACGAAACTACAAAAAAAGCCTTTGTATCGCGTCTACATACCTCCATAGGGAATTGACAAACTCCAGTGAGCAAGCCACTGTATGTAACCACCATCAGCTGCTGGATAAAACCTGCACGGATGAGCATACCCATAGGTGACATATCCTGGAAATGGTAATAGAATGCTGAAAGGATCGATACCACCAACGGCAGGGAAATTCGGTTATAAAACAAACTCTTTTGTCGAAAAGTGTTTCGGAATGACCGTCGCGTAAGGATCGGAAAAGCTCGCCAGAATGTTGCATAGTACGGCGGCCGACGCTGCAATTTTGGAGCACTTTCCTGTGAAGACGATGCTTCCGCATCGGTCCCCGTCGTGACAATAGCATGTTGCTGCTCGCGATACTCGGCAAATGCTTTGGCAATTTTTTCTACTTGCTGTCGCGTAGCTGCCTCGGTCTCTGGTGATTGATAGTTGATTGATGCTACATCGATAATAAAGTCTATTGAAGGAAAGAAAAAAATATGTCAGATGATTTTGTTCTCCATTTACACTAGAGTGGAAAAGACTCTGCTCATTTTTACTTTACATACCTGCAGGATTTGTATGCTCAGGCGGAGTAAAGCCATTCTGTTCAAAGAAAGTAAGGGCATCGGTTCTCTTGCCAGCATAGCCTAGGCGACCTTCGGACACGAGCAAGATCACTCTATCAAACTCGTTCCAAATGTCATGCCGCGGCTGATGGATTGAACAGACGACTGTTCGTCCACTTTGCGCAATGGCTTTGAGGGTGCGCACTAGCGCCAGTGCTGTCATCGCATCTAGCCCCGTCGTTGGCTCATCCAAGACCAAGCACGATGGCTCGAGTACGAGCTGGATCGCAATCGAGACACGCCTTCGCTGTCCGCCTGAGCAGCCCTTGGTATCTTCACTACCAACTAATACGTCGGCACATTCGAGCAGACCCATCAATTCCATGATTGACTCGACCTTTGCATACTTCTCCCCACGTGTCAGAGACGGCGACATGCTGAGCTCGGCAGCATACTGGAGCGTTTCGCGGACTGTGAGATGTGAATACAAGAACGAGTCGTCCTGACGCACATATGCACAGACACTGTTCACTTTGCGGAGCGATGGATTCTTGTGCTTATTGAACCAAATGTCACCCGCTGATTTGAAGTTTTGTGGCGACCGCTGAAGCATCAAATTCAGCAACGATGTCTTTCCGGCTCCACTGCCACCGAGAATCGCTGTGAGCTCTCCAGAGGGGAAAGTAGCTGTGATGCCCTGAAGAAGTTGCTTGGTCTTTTTTTGACGTTGGATCCACCGTGCGAAGAAGAAGCCTTTCGACCGATGTTGCCCTCCATTTTCTTGGTGGCGTGGGAATATCTGCCAATGATATGATTCTGCAGAAAGCTGAAGACCATCGACTCGAATTTCGACTGGCTCACGTGCATCCAGTCGTTGATTATACATGTCGATCCGTGTAGCACCATCCTCTGAGGAGGACGAGCTGGCAGCAACGGCCCTTGCCTTTTCGCTAGCTGTTGCGTCTACAGGGCTGTTTGTATCAAATTCTGCAAGGGCCAGTTGCTCCGAAATGGGATCCTTTTCCTTTTCACTATGATGATTGGTTGTCTTCTGCAATGAAATGATCTCGTCGTTGTTGTTGCTGTTGTCTTGAATCGTCTCCTGTGACTTTGATTTCTCCTTCGTTATGATTTTGGTGGAGACGAAGGGCGATATCAAGATGTCGGCTAAGAGATCAATGACGCTTCCCGGTGTAGACGGTTCAGACGGCTCATAGACCTTGATAGTGAGGATGAACCACGCAATTCCCATGTACGCAGCCGTGTGAATAAGAAAGATTGCAATCGGCCCTATTGTATTTTTTTTTGGGGAAATGATGAGTGGACAAGAGATGTCAGACGAAATGTGGCCCTTGTATAATCTCTATTAACATGCTATAAAAGTGACTGAAAAAAGCTCTGGTGAGAATACCATACCTGGAAAGTAGTTGGGGAAAGAGTTGAACTGGCTGATAATGACATTGCCAAGGAAGGCTTCACACTTCTCGGTGTCTGGAACACCATCGCGCATGTAAGGGCATTCGAATTGCCGGTCTGTAAACTCGATGCTCACCAGGATTTTGAAGCCTAAGGCAATATAGGATATATAGTTGACCCACTTGTAGTATATCGGAATTAAAGGATAAGTAATGTAGAATCCAGCGCCTAACACTAGATCAACCGTTGTCGCCATTATAGTGAGACCCAAGACAACACAAAAAAGAAAAAAAATTGTTAAAAAGGAGTTGTGAGATAAATAAGATTCAGTATTCCTTCAATTCCTAGATGATACTCAAGGCTCAAACCAGAACATACAAAACACGATAAAACCTGCAAACGATATGAGTGATGATGCTGGGAATCCTCGGGAGAACGTGGTGGATATCAAGATATATCCACATCTATATTCAAGCGCATTGACAGTTAGCACAAATGTAAAGAGAAAAAAAAGAGCTCAAGTGAAATGCAGAGCCAGATGTAGGCGAAGGACGTACTGCGTAAGCTGAGTGGCAGCAAGCGTGAGCATTGTCATAAAGTAATAGTAGATGCTGTCAGATCGGAGACCAGAGATGTAGTAGACGATCGTCGAATACACTGTTTACAAAAAAATGATTAGCATCCCTACTCTTTTTTTTTTCCAAAGTTATAGATCAACTCTCGTTCGTGTTTCCTTACCAATGGTTCCAAGACATGACATTGGAATATTCTTGACGACTGAACTGGCAATATACGGCGCCGGTCCATACCAACGGTCTTTTCGCTCGCGGTCAAAAATGCGAACGTCGTTCGACGCACGATACACCATGGCTGTCATCGACAAGAACGGTTGGAACGCCGCCATGGCAAGCGAAAGTGCCACGCGGGCTCGCAGTGCTAGTGATACGACCTCGACTCCGTAGAAGATGTACCCAATCCAGATGCCAATAATCACATGGATGACAAGGTATGAAATGATAAAAGCTGGGTCACGGTATTGCGACTGCAGCCCCCGCTTCGAAAGCAGGAAGGAATGGATGACGGTTGTTCTGAGAGCATTGCCTGCATCTCTCAAGAGCTGTAGACACCCAGATTGTTGCACCAGCGCTGGCTTTTGGCTCACTCCTCCTCCTCGAGTGTCAGTGTCGACAGCTTCATCCTCTTCCACGACAGAAACGTCTAGATCCTGTTGATGGTGTTGATGCTTTGCTGTCGGCATTCCGCTTTGCACATGTTTTGCCCATGCATCGATGAGGTGCTGACGGCGCTTTCTAGTCTCTGCCTCAGTACGCTCACTTGAATAGTCGACCGCACTCATGTCGAGCATGTATTCGAATGGATTCATATCCTTGGGACAAGGTTCTGCCCCCGCCTCCACAAACCAGTCAAGCGACTCTGCGATTGGGCCGCTGTACACGGTGTTTCCTAGGGAGAGTAGAACCAGTTGCCCATCGTTCTCTGCCAAGAACCGAAATATCTCACTCCGAGGTTGGTGAATTGATGCAATGATGGTCTTGCCTCCTTCTTTGGCAAGGGTTGTCAGTGTCTTGATGAGTTCGAATGAGGAGTAGGCGTCGAGACCTACTCTCGCCAATACAAAATAAAATAATGTACGAGAATTCAGGTTTTGTCTTTTTTGACGCGTTTGAATTATTGCCAGTTGTTTACAACAAATATCATGAGATTGAAAATAAAAAAGCGAGGTTTCTCATACCTGAAGTAGGTTCATCACAAAAGAGCACCGAAGGGTCCGTCAACAGTTGGATGGCTACGGAAACTCGTCGCTTTTCGCCACCGCTGATTCCTTGTTGTCCACCACCGCCATTGCTGGTGACGCTTGCACCTCCACTTCCCCCATTGTCGCCTTGAACACCATCCGACGCATTGCCAATCCTACGATCTGCACATCCACGCAGTCCAAGGTTTCCTAACAGTTTGTCGATAGTCTCTTTCATCTGCGGTGTCGGACGAGCTGTGGCTGTGTGCATGCTTGCCACAAATTCAAGTGTCTCTCGTGGGCTATCATAAAGAGTGTACATTGAAAGAAAAAAATTCGTTCAAAAACAACACGCGTTAAGATGAAGAAAGGACAGGAAGAGGTGAACGCTATCGACATGATAACATTGTCAAGTTGATTTTTGAAAACACTTACGTGAGGTAGGGTTGTAGATGGTCATCTTGGTCAAGGTAGCCAACAGCCCCGGTCTTCCAATACTTGGAAGGTTTCCCGCCGCTATATTGGATACTACCCGACATAGCAGTGCGGTCTGGATCGAATCTTCCAGAGAGCGCGTTTAGGAGCGATGTCTTGCCTGCTCCACTGGACCCCAGAAGAAGGCACACTAAGAGTCGATATAGGTTTTGTGTTGTGCGTGTAACGTGTTTTGTTTGTGAGGAGAATGCATAGAAAGGGCCATAATAAGTTGATATGATAGTGTTTGAATGACAGTGGATAAACTCGATTTTTGACGGATATTTGTCACTATACGATTAAAAAAAGTTAAACTAACCTTGGCCAGGTTTGACGGTCATGCTCACATTCCGGAAAATGTTCAAGCCAACATTGGTCACATCCTGCATATTAAGAGTAGAAGCCGATATTTCGCTCGTGGCAGAAGTTTGGAGGAATGTTTTCTTTGTCCATTGGACAGCCTGTAGTGCCTTGCGGTTAAGATTTCTCAAGCTCTTTGCGACGGGGGATGGCTTTGGAATAATTGAAAATGACAAATCATGGACGTGGACTTCGATTGGCAGAGTACTATTGCTTCTTGTAGAGTCGAGAGGCAATGGCTCCAAGTGCGTGATAGTGGATGAGGTTGTATCCATTTTTTTTTTTTGCAAAAAAGACTATTACTGGGAGTGGACGAACTAGGATGAAACTCGCCAAGAATGGAGAAAACAAGCTTATATAAAGATGTAGAAAGGATATAGGAGGTAACCAAAAGATCCATGCTAGGCCTTTCGGTTATTTCGGTTGGTATTTAGGGCCTTCTTCCACGCAGTGTTGTTGAAAAACTAACAAAAAACAACCCCTCACCAACGGAGATCCTTCCCCCTTAGTTTACATTGTTTTTTTTTCTTGCCTCACTTCCCCTCCCCCCTTATTCTTGTCATGAACAAAACGAGGAGGAGGGGGGGAATCTGACTTCTCTGTTTTTCAGGCTAGCTGGAAATCGCTGAAGTTGCTGTTGTATCGTGTCTCTCTTCATGAATCTTTTTAGGATAAATCTGGAGCGAAAAAGAGCCTGTTTCTTAAAAGGAGAAGAGTTAGGAGTGCTGGAAACAGTGTGGAAGCCAATCGATCTAAGAAGGTGAGGTAGGAGGAATCGGAGTGACTCTATCTTCACGATACATGCCATACATATTTTTACTCAGAAAAAGAACACGACATGGGATGCCGCGCAATTACTTGATTTGATGATGACTTTATTGTCCTATTTACATGCATGTCTAAAAGAGACAGAGACAGGGGTAGCAAGAGAGCAAAGAGAGAGAAAACAAGAAAAAAGAAAGAAAAATAAAAGAGCAAAAGGAAAAGAACAGGGACGACACGGCAAACATAGCACCAACAATATCATATACAAAAATGCATGCCTGCCCTTGGGCAAATCATCTCCTGGATCGCCTCCTTCCAGAGGAAACAGGTGGTGGCTCGTAAGGTGGGCATTCCCCATAGTCATCATCGAAGCCGAAACCAAATCTGGCATGTGTCTCGAAACTGACGGTGGAGTCACCTATCGTACCTGTTCCCGACCGACCCCGTGCACCATTTGCAAAAGAACCTCCTCCTCCCCCTGCTCCTCCGCCATGCAAATCAGTCATTGATAGCATTGCTTGGTAGTCCACACCGGCGTCGAGCATGAGGCCTTCCTCCTCTTCAACGTCTCCTTCCTCTGGGACTACAACAACGATGGGTACTTCGAGGCGGATTCCACGGGAGTAGACTTTATCGACCCTGATCTTGACCACAATCTCGTATGATACCTCGAGCAGTGGTGCGTTCAGGATCGAGTATCCCGCCGTAGCCGGAATTGGCACCATCAAAGTCTTTTGGATCTCTCGATCGATCGCTTGATGGCACCCGATTGTGGCTCGGAGCTTGATAAGCTTCTCGCGCTGATGCTGCACCTGCGGGAGCAGTGTCGCCGTCAAGGGTTTGGCCGTTAAAGAGGACGATGCCGGAGGCGATGAAGCCAACGCCTCTAACTGGCTAGAAAGCGATCCAATACTGGTACTACCCATGCTTGGGCTCGCTGGCATTGTCGATGACGAATACCCATAGAGCGATCCTTCGGGAGACCGACTCTGATCGCTTGAGGGCGTCGTGGTTGAAAAATCGTTGGCACCTGGTGAGCCAGGAGGTGAAGGCATGGTGTCCTGGGCAGACCGTTGGCGGTTCCGAGAGGATCTGGAGGGCGAACGCAAAAGTGACAGTCGCGGGCGGCCCCATCGGCTCGATGGTTCAGAAGGCGGTGAGGGGAGAGTATTGTGGATGGGTTGGCTTGGGGACGGGTCTGGATGACCAGTCTCGTCCTCCTGGAATCCAGCATCCCAATCCAATGCATTGGTGAGCATGCCTTGTTCCACCATCTCACGAAGCTTAGTTAATCCTGACCCGTAATGCAAACATTTGCAGAGCGTTGTCTCCACTACGATCTGCCGTGCATCCGATTGGTTCACTATATAGATCACCAGGGGCACCATCCGACCCGGCCGGTAGCATTGCTTAGGGATCCACGCCCTTGCCTCAATGAAGCCCGTCGACCAGACCCAATGACCTACACCAGCCCTTAGCGTCGGCGTTTCGTATGGCACCATGTAGAATGGCATCCGCTGAGGATCGTTCATCGGCATCAACTTGATGACCTGGGGTGCCGAAGTGTATGTTGATTCTACACGGGCCAGTTTGGGTGGTGACCTCGGTCCGTCGTTCGACGGAGGTATAATTTGTTTCATGATCGCCTTGAGCTGGTAAGAAATACTGCCGACTGGGTCAGAGAACGATCCAGGCAAGGACATGACGGCGTTGGACGGAATGCGGATAGAGAAGGGTATAACATAGTTTCCTGGTTGCATTAGTACTGCCTTTGGCTCGGGCTCGGGCTCCGGTTCAGGAATGACAGGAGCTGGCTCGCGTTCTGGCTCAGCTGTGGTAGTAGTAGTAGTAGTAATAGTAGTTGTGGTTGTGGCTGCTGCGGTCGTAGCACCTGCACTAGCGTCAGTTGCGGTCACCGAAGTTGAGCTACTAGTACCACCACGACTTGACGATGTGGATCTACTCGTACCTAAATTTCGTGTGAATCAACAAAACAAATCAACAGTTTCGTGTTACTGCGCTGGTTTTGTGGTTTGGAAGATGTTTTTTTTTCTTCTAAGCCCTTTTCCCTTCTATGAGGGGGTGTTGTACAAACCTGATGAACTGTCACTCCTAGTCATGGGTCGACTCACACTCCTCCTTGATGGTGACGACGATACCGTTGACACCGACGTTGCAGCGGTGCTTGCAGAGGAGGCAGAGGGGGCAGAGCCCGTGTTGGAGGACGACGATGTTTCGCTTTCCTCTTCTTCAGGAATCGACGACGCCGAGGATGACGTTGCAATGGTCTCTGTACCGGCATTGATCTCATCCGAGCTTCTAGGAGCTGAAGATGACGAGGATGAAGACGATGCTGCCGCCGCTGCTGCTGCTGCTCCAGTGGAGGTCCAGGAAGATGTGAAAAGATGCTCAAAATTTGGCGAATCGTATGAGGGCGCATAGGCTGGCGTGTTATCATCAAATGTAGAGTCTCCCCACTGTGAGATGGTACTGATGTTGACAGCGCTCATGTTATTGCGTCCATAGAGATGGAATCCAGAGCCAAGGCCAGGATAGCTACCAGGCGCACTTCCTGTAGTGTCGACATTGGCCGAGAAACTTGTCCGCCGGCCACGAATGTCCTGCATAGTTGGCGATACTGGGCGGCTAAGTGAAAGTGTTGAAGCATTGAGTCCATGGGTGTAATACGATGACGGCATCGATAATGTCCTCGACATGAGCTCGGATGTGGTCGAGGCACGTTGGCCGATTTGGCTGCTATTGCTGTTACCAGCAATAGTGGACGACCGTGATGCACCCGATGAGGCCATGTTGGTCATACTGCTGCGTCGGTGATCTCTTGTGGATGTGTCTACCATGGATGATGATGACGACGACGACGATACTGCTGCACCTGTCGTCACAGCTGACCTTGATGAGGGTGCGGTCGGGGGTGCAGCAGGGGCTGTGTGCCTTCTGGTTGTATTTGTTCTTGCGTTGGTCATGGATGCTGTTGCTACCGTCTTAATCTCCTCAAGGATGATCTCGCTCTTCATCACTCCAAGCCGAGCTCCGTCATAAGCAGAAACGGCGCCCGTCAGGCTCACCTCAATCGAATGCACGGGTGTCGGCTTGGGTAGCTCTAGGTGAATCTGGCCGCGGATGGACTCGCCTGGCGCCATCACCGGCGGTGAAAGGACCAAATTTCCATGTCCATCCTGAAGCGAGATGCGAAGCTGCGGTGTACGATAGGTTCGATATTTTGGCGGTGGCGGCGGTTGGCTGGTACTTCTTGTTCGGCGCTGTGATGGAAGACTAGAAGTCGAGGCTGAGGCCGCTTGAGCGACTGGTGAAGAAGAAGGCACTCCAGCCGAGGAGATATGGGCACTGCTGCCGGAACGTCCGAGTACAGCGCTAGATCCACGGAAGAAATGAGGTTGTTGATAGAGTGACGATGAGGATGCTGGAGGTGGTGAGGACCCAAACAAAGATGATGATGTGACAGAGTGCACTACAGATGACGCTGTAAGGGATAGTCTACGAGCAAGGCGTTCTCGCACTCGAGGCGCAGGGTTGCTGGTGGAGCTGGGGTTATTGGAGGATGCAACACAGGAAGTCGACATGGGAATAGCTGGCTGGGAGTAGGTTTGGGATTCAAAGAAGGGTCCACCAGGCGGGTAGACCGGGCGAACCGTAAGCATTCAATGAGGGGAAGTGGAGATAATGGAGCTGGGTCTATTGCCAGAAAGACAAAAGGTTATCGTTGTCCTGGGTGGACAAGAATGAACCAAAAGGTTGAGCGAGCGAGAAATAGGTGTGTACTAAGAGATGAAAAGCTGGCTCTTCTGGAAGTGGGGTTGAAAATGAAAAGATGGAGGGAGCAGAAAAAAGAAGTCGAGCGAGGGAAAAAAACGAAGGGTTAAGGAGAGAGGGCTAAGAGAGAAAAAAAAAAGGAGTGAACCCTCGCCAAACATAAAAAAAAGGATGTGTGTTGTGCACATGCTGCACGCTGACAGAATAGGGGAATGAGCAACTAACCCTGGTACCACTTTAATGGGTCTTGCCCATCACTGTCTACCATGTCGCCTTTGACCCCGAGAGTGTGCGTGCTCTGTATCACAAAATTGGGTAGCTGTCTTGGGTTTTAGTCGTCTGTCGCTCCTTTTCGTGCACAGGATACAGGGACAAAGGATCGAGATGACCTTACCTCCTTGCTGCCCAAATACAAATGAGTCGAGGCACAGATTTGTTGGAAGGACAAAAAATGTAATATGCCCATGTGCACACACCAGACATCCTCTCCTCGTTCACCTCATTGTCACCCTCGTTCAAACTACAGGTTGTGGTTCAGTGTTCAATGTGATCCCACCCCCTGGATTGACCGTTGGTGTGTGAGGCTTGCAAGGTAAACTCGAGTCGGGCACAGGTGAGCAGTATGAAAAGGGGAGGGGGGAAGGATTACAATGAGATAGCTTGCATGCATGTCTACTGCAGCGAGACGATCCATTTCCTCAAGCATGGCTACACGCATGGCTATTTAAAGAGAGAAAAGACTACCAGGTCTAAATACTATTCAACACAAGCGAAGAGTCATTTGCCGTACTCCAGTCTACAATAGTCACGTTCTATTCATCTTTCATGCTTTGACAGCTTTCGATTAACTAGAGCAGTGTCGCGAACCGCATATTGTCAAACTTGTTGCGTTGAGAGAATGAATAAGCAATGCCCATCTCGTCTAATAGAGAAGTACTAAACAATGCACATATACACATATACACAGCGAGAGACAGAAAAAAAGAGAGCATGGTAGCGATAGATGTGAGTACAAAAGGGGGCTCAGTGAATCGCGTTTACAAGTACATCCAAGGAATAGGGGCAGGGAATAAAGGGATGCGGGTGAGGTGATCACCCCAGCTGACCAAAATACAGTCCCTTAAAAAATAACGAGGACTGCACACAAACTGGATAAAAGGAGTGCATAAGGAGTAAAGGGCAGGGCATGTCACCATGACCGCTGATTGCCCATGCGCAACTTACAGCTTGGCCTTTGCTTCATCAGCTTCTTCCTTGCTACCGGTCTCGATTTCAATCTCAAACGCCGTGCCATGTGAATACTTTTGGAGTCAAATAAGGAATACAAGAGTTCATGAAGTAGAACAATACAGGATGAGAGATTAGTTTCGAGTCAGCAATGCAATAAAGTCGATCACCTTGGTACTCTTTGCAATCCATCCATTGTCCCTTACTGTAGTGCGATCCACTTCGACTTTGTAGCCTTGCCATGAATACTTGTGCCGGACATTCCTGAATCGGCCCATGACGACGTATCCATCAGGACATGGGACACGATCGATAATTTTTTGCAACAGAGTGTGTCTAGCCATTTCATCGGAATGAAGGCGGTTAGCGCTTTTGTCAATTAGAAAATAGGAGCGCGGTTACTCATCCAAGCGAACGCCGCAGGTCAAATAAGAAGCGAGATTGATAGAATTACCCTTTAGCAATCTCAGGAATCAGTGATGGATCGTAAATCATCTTGAGTGCAGTCTGGCAGTCAATGGGTTCCTCTTCTTCTTCACACGTAGCAACTCCATTGACAAGCACTGCGTTGCCCTTCAGGGCAAGAATGGCCAATGGAGGTCCACCTTGTTGACCGTGGACGAGTCGAATGCGAAAAACTAGCCGCTGACGGATCCTAGTATACATGAAAACATGGAATACGGGGGCAAGGGAAGCAAGGTTAAGGTAAACTAGCCAATTGCTGGAGCAGGCTTCACGCCCATTGCTGGTATGTAGTACGCCAATCTTACAGCTCTTTGTTCTTGCCCTCGAAAAAGATGTTTTCCTGGTCCTCAGAGGTCAGCAGCGGGGTGTTAAGAGCTTGCTCGAGGGCAGACACGTGGTCCTCAGACTTGAGACGAATTTTGATCTCAATTTCCATAGTGTGTTACTGCTGGTAATGGAGAGATTATTCGTAGTAGGTCTACATGCAGATGGAAGAAGACCCTAAAAAGGACAGTCATGTCATCTCTCTTTCTTTTTTTATTCTTCATTGCTTCCATGCATTAAACCTTTTTACACAAACTTCATCGTTCCACACTGTGCTTGTCAGACACGGATAAACGGAGAGTAAGCTAAAACTCCTCTCCACTATAATACTCTCTCATTGTGCCTGAGGAATTGTTTGTTGTGTGCAATGAGAACTGTCTGACTGCACCCCTACCCCTTCATCACCTGGTCCTTACTACTCACTTCTCTGACTTTTATTTCTCCACAACACAACAGGACTGTACCCTCCGAACCGCCTGCCCCTACTCTTTCCAAACTCTTCACCTTCACTTCTCCCACAGCCTGCTTCTTCTCCCTTCCTCTCCTCTTCTTTTGCACATACCCCCCTCCCCACTCTCCGTTCTTGGCGGTCCTTCTACACTTTTTTTTCTTAATCTTTCTTTACACACAATGGCCCCGGCTAAACCACCTGTGAGTGGCCTCACCACTCGCCACATTGTCTATTTGGTCATTATGCACACCATTGGTGCCATGATCCTTGACGGAGGTATCAACTTTGGTCTGGCTACTGCCATGTACAAGAACACCAAGGACCCCATCCGCCTCTGGCCACTACCCAACACTCTGGCTGGAGACTCTGCCGTCACCATTATCCTACAACAAACTCTGACCTGGATCCTCGACCGTCTTGCTGTCGCAGGTGATCTGAAGAAGGGCCTCGTTGCTCCTTTACGCATGCCTGCTGATGCATCAGGGCTGGTCCGCTGGTTCGTCGGTCATGAGTATAGCAAAGTCCAGCCACAGACGTTTGGAGAGCGGCTGTCGTACATTTTCAATTTTCACGTCAAACGAATTGCCCTTATTGTCTTTGCTACCTTTGTAATCTATTGGCCTATTGCCATTGGTGTCCTTTCAGCCCTCAAGGCCCGAGGTATCGGCGCTGACCACAGTGAGCTGAACGGCGACTTTAACCTCTGGCCCATGCCAGAAATCTACAAGGGCGTGTTTGGCTTTGCGGTGGGACTTACCACTCCTTTCACGAGCTACATTGCCCTCATTTGGAATGGCGAGAAAGCAGGTTACACACATCCCGATGGTACTTCAAATGACAGTAATAGCATTACATACAGGCTCGATGAACGATCTGCTTAGCGTTGCGCCCTTACAAAAAAATAGTTGTAATATATTAGATAAAAAAGAAAAAGCAGTACCATATTTAGAACTCTTCAAGCAGTCTGCTGTGCAGGGATTAATTGTGGAGGAGGAGGAGGAGAGGTAAAATGTAAATCAAAATTTGGATAGCCATTCTCAAGGACACATGGCAAGTTTGTGAATGGTTTGAGCGGCCAGCGCATCCACCACAACCTCACGTGTGAAATGGTATCCATCCTGTGCGGTTTGTCGGAAGGGTGCTGTGATGGCAAAGGCTGGAATCCGATCCACCCCACCTCCTGGATAGGTAGTCGTACCACCATTTCGTACAACGCCATTCAGTCGATCGAGCATCTTGTCTACCTGCTTATTGCAGAACTGGATCTTGGGATTGGTGCGCATGTCGTCTGCGTTGACTGTCTTGTCATTGTCTTCCTGTCTAGGGACCAACATTTCTACGACATCGCCAACACGTGCATTATCATCTGACGTCTCTCTCTTGGACAGCAACGGCTCTCTTTCCTCGGTTTCTGTCCACACTGGCATCTCCATCCAGACGATTCGCATGTCAACCTTTTGGTTGAGGAAGTACCTCGTGTTCTGCAGATCCACAAAGCTAGTCAAAACCTTCTCGACGCGCTTGAGATAGCTTGGCACAGTCATCTGTTGAGTAAATGCCACGGAACCAAGTCCTACAACGACAGTATCAACCTGATCCAGAACATCCAGATCCTCGACTTCAGGCTGCTCGTTGCCATCTTCGTCTTCGTCTTCTCCAGTTCCAATGTCTCTGCCAAGCGAATATCCTAGACGAGCCATCGTCTTGACCAAAAGAGGATCGTTGTCATAGGTAAACGTCCAACGGCCAATCTTTCGTTGAATCTGGCCGCCTGTCGAGAGATCGTCGTCGGCATCAACATTCTTCGTCGCTGCCTTGTCATCGCCTCCTTCGACATTCAAATCGCCCTGAGCACCATGTAGGCGCTGCACCACAGCCTCCATCAACATTCGGACATGAGAGTCACCAGCAAAGAGGATCCTCCGCCTGGTCGTTTGGAGGCAGGTCTGGAGCTTCGTCTTAACCTCGGCCAATTCATCCTTTTTCCCGGTGCCAGTTGTGATGCTACCGGTAGTGCTGGTACGGCCTGCATTGCCTTGGTTCGTGTCGTTGTGGAACATATCGAGGGTCGGATAAAACTCGCATGGCGGCCGTGCGACCACCCACTGGTACTCAGATCCAAACACATGCTGATAGGTGCCATACTGTTTCGTTCCTTCCTTTGGATCGGTCGAACAGCGCGCAATGCCTTTGCGAGTCCGATGTGCCCGACAGTGACTGCAAACGTCAAAGACGTAGGCGTTTTTTGGTCGGGAATCTAAAATGTCCTTAGCAACCACCCTGTTCTTGTTCTCTGGAGCAGCAGCAGCAGTGGGTGTGATCGCCTCAAAGTCTTCATAGAGATGCTCGATGCGACGTACGGTAAACCGACCGGGCTCCGAGATTAGGTAGGGAATGGCATAGGTGCAGTTTTGGAGCCGTTGCTGCTGCATCAGGATCAGTCGCTCTGGCCCAATGAGCGTGATCCGGAAAGTGTCTGGTCCAAGAAACTTTTGGGCATTCGTTTCCAGCAGAGTAGGTTGGCCTCCTTCCTCCTCACCACTGTCACCAAACAGACGAAGGTCGGCAGCAGGTGTGCATCGGTCAGCCGTCGCGCCTGCGGACGAACCGATTGTATTAGCTGTCGTGGGTGTTGCCTTGAGCCGTTGAATACGAAAGTAACCTCCAGGCAGGCATGAGGGGCTTTCTGCTTCTTTTCCAGGTTCACTTGTCGTTGCCGTCGTCATGTCTGTCCGATGCTTTGCCAGTGGGCTGATGCAATGCTCAACAGACCAATCGTCGTTGGTCAAGATGGCCTGGCAATTGGTCCACGAGTCGAGATGTGTCTGAGTGAAATCTGGCATGGATGCAAAGCTGAATGCACGGTCGAGCAAAACACATCCTCGGTCATCTTCAATTGCTTCATCTGGCGCATTGACACCAAGAGCTCCACCGGTCAGCTCCTGTAGCCGAAACTTCTGGGTCCAGCCAAAATATGACAAGAGCTCAAAGAGAACGAACGAGGCCACCGTCAGAACAGCTCCATAACGGATCATGGTACCTGTTCGACTTCTTCCTTTTTCTCCTCCTCGCATTGTTTCACGATCTGGCGCTGTCGAAAGCATTCCAGTTCCTGTTACTATCTTGTTTTGTTGCGTTTAAGCTATGAAGTTTTTTTTTCTTTCTTTCTTCTTATCTTCTTGATTGGAGTGATGTGTTTGGAAGGGGGGAAGAGAGGTGCATGGAATTTTTGTTGCTTTCGTCGTACAAAACGGGGCTATTTTAAAAAAACCAAAGAGAGCCTCTTAATGTCATCACGATCATGGCTAGTACTGGAGCCTACCGAGGATAAGGTTTCTATAGGACAGTCATACCCCATGATGGTCATAAAGTTAATGGAAACCGGAAAAAGTGTGGCATCGTTAACGTCGAAATGGGCTATATGACCTCCGACTGTGGTCACTGCACGGATAAATTTCGTTTATTTTACTATTTGTCGTCCATGCCTTCCCTTCTTTTTTATGAAAAGTATTGCCATTCAGGTCGAGCATCGAGAGCTGCCTTATCCGCTTGAAGGAACTCGGACAGCTGAATGTTGCCTGGTAATGGCAACACACCTGCGCCAGGACCACCGACACTTGTCTCGAAGCACTCAAAACCCTCTGCGTGAAGCAGTGCCTTGATGGCACTCACAACCTCTGCTGTAACATCTAGAAGAAAGCAGAAAGAGTATGGTTGATATTTATCCGTGTTAGTCGGCGAGAAACTCATCTTTCTTCAGGATATTTGACTGCAAGACATTCCCCCAAAAGTCATCCCAGATGCACTCACCATCTCGAATCAACGTTAAAGCGCATCCTCCACCTCCTGCGCCTGTCAGCTTTGACTTCAATCCTAGCTTGGAGGAAATCTCGCGAACCTTCTCCAGAGCGGGATGAGATACACCGAGTGATATCAGCAAACCGTGATTGATGTCGATAAGATCCTACACAAAGAAAAGGCGTGAGAAAATTCGATCTGCATGAGTGATCCTGCTTTACGTGGCTTTCTGAAGTAGAATGGATAGCACCTTGAGCTGCTGAAAGCCCAGGTTATTCCTCCGTCAAGCATGTATATCTTCTTACTCCGAACTGGGCCAAAAGTTCGGCGCGGGTCAGCTCGTGTTGGTTGAACAATTGTTTGCAGGAAACGCTGATACTGTCAATCGAGTCCAACAACGGGTCAATAATATTAGGGAACTATAGATCAAACAAACAAAAAAATCATACCATTAGTACACCGAGACCTTTACCTAGCACTGTACACTTATTTCAGCGCTTTTTCCATTCAGTCAAAATAAAGGGCCATACTCTGTCGCGTCTCTTTCTAACATTCGCCACCTGAACTTGGGTCTCGCGCGGAACCCGGGTATTTGTCAACAGGAATCGAAGAGATTGAAATCTAGAAAAATTCAGTTTCCCGTCATGCACAAATGACACACGTTAGCACACAGGAAGCGTACAGGGCATGAAAGAAAATACAAGTGAGTCCATGCCAGTAAAAAAAGTCAAAGGAAAACATACTCGGGCAAGGGCTCAATATGGCCTTTCTTGAAGGCAACGGCGCCACCAAAAGTGCTGACAGTGTTGTCAATGCCGCTTGGATTACCATGGATGACCTTCTCAGCCTGGAACGCCCATTGGTTGATCAGATCGCGCTTCGCAGCATTGTCCATGTCTGGAGTCAGATAGCCGTTGATCTGCAACAGCGCTGTAGCGACGCAGACACTATACGAGGCAGACGAGCCAAGACCAGCGCCAACGGGAAGGCTCGAGCGCACCGAAAAGTCAAAGCCGTGCTGCAAGACTGAGTCTGTGGCCAGATGGGCGTGCAGGTACAGGAGAGCAATGGCAGCCTGCGACCGGTTTGTCTGAGTGCCGAGATTGACGACTTGAGCAAGTTTGGCGAGCAAGTCGTTGTTCATGCTTGGTGGCGGGAAGGGATATTCTAATATAATTGGACATGGTCAGGAGCGAGTAAGGATCACGTTAACCGTTCAACAATGACTGTACCTATTTAGGAATGGAGTGTCCATTGTTCCTTCCTCTGAATTATTACCTGCCCACCGTTCCTGAACTGGCACTTCAGTAATTTGCCAAGTCTTGTCAAGCTGCACGTCTGGGAGGACGACGGAGAGAACCTGGTCAGTGCGAGTCTGGATTAAGGCTGTTGATCGGAGACCAAGGGAGCCAGCAGTGGCGACCTAGAAAAGAGAACATAGGAAAAGGGGGGAAGGTGGAAGACAGAGGAGTGTGAACAAACGCGTGTAGCATGAGATGCTCTCCTTCATTTTTATAGTTGGACACGAATATGAACAATGTTGAGAGAGAAGGGAGACTGTTGTAAACTACTCTACCTTGCCATACACAACAGCGTGCTCTCCAAAGAGGATGACCTTGCCTGGGGAAGATGTGAAGAATGCAGGCATGGCTAAAGATGAAGAATGATGGAGAAGACTGGGCGGAAAGGAGAGGTTGGGGAAATGAAAAGAGATGAGAGCCAGCAATGTGAGATGCCTGTCAGCTCTTTGTCTCTCCTCAGGTTGGCGAGATCAGGCCACCTGTACCTCCAAGGGGGAGGGGGTTAATAACAAGTTGCCACCGACAATTTGGGAATAGGGCAGTCGCATTCCACGCATCCCAAATTTGAGTGAGAAATCTTCTGTCTCGACGAAGTGAGAGGGTCCTGTTGAGAAAAAGAGACTCACTCTCCCTCTCCGTCGCTGAGTAATCCAACTGCGCGCTTATAAAGAAAAGTACGCCTTCTCATTCAAGGCTTCATTCCCATCAACATCGCTTCTCATCTTTCATCTCCATCAACATTCTCAAGCATCGCATCATGGCTGATCTTGCTGCATCACTCTCTGACAACCAACTCGCTGTTCTCAAGGACGCGGCTCTTGACTTTGCCTTGTCCCATGGTCTCGTCGTTCGTCCGCCCGTCAACGCCGGTCACGCTGGCGTCGTCAATGCCCCCATTGCACTCTTTCCAAGTCCGTTCCCTACCAAAGCCTATCACAACGCCGTCGACATTCAGCCCCTCTATAATCAGCTTGTGCATGATATCTCTCAGGATGATGCATTTTTGAAGGAGATCATGGAGAGGTATGCTGATTTTTTTTTAAAAAAAATCCTTTGAAGATAACAGTACGCGTGTACCTTGAGAGCAATTGGCGATCAGATTTGACATGGTTACCCTAACCTTTGGTGTGCCACCCATCTCTTTCATTCTGTGATAGTTTGTCAACGGTTGACGATTTCGTCAAGCGTCTCTACGATCTGTATCTTGTCGTCAAGTCAGAAGGAATTGCCCAGGCAAGGATTTTTTTTTTATTTCTTGGATCGAAATACCTTCAAATTCAAAGCTGCTATTTTGAATGCTTGTCTCCTAACCCCAACTATGTCTTGTGCTGTCGCACCTTTCACCAAAAAAAATCTAGCCTGCTTCACTGGGCATTCATCGATCGGATTACATTATTCATTTGAACCCAGGTCAAGATTTCGCGGACGCTCAGATTAAGCAGGTTGAGCTCAACACAATCTCTGTCTCATTTGGCAGTCTATCATCGCTGACTGGAGATATGCACCGGTATTTGCAGGCAACTACAAGTTATTTCTCGGACAAGGTCGACTCTACGGCTCTCCCTCCTAGTGAGTCCATTGCTTCTATTGCCTCTGGAATTGCCTCTGCACATCAACTCTATGGCTCCAAGACGTAAGGGCATATTTTTTTGCGAATACTTGATATATGCAATTTATCGTTTTTCCACGCACGTCATTTGCAGGAAAAATTTTATCACGCATACCTAATCTCAAATATGATCTCTGGGCTTTTTTTTTTTATCTTCGCCATCGGCGTTTTCTTATTTAGTGCAAAGGTCATGATGGTCGTGCAGCCAGGAGAGCGAAATGCGTTTGACCAACGGTGGATCGAGTACAACCTCTTGAAGAAGTAAGAGAATGAATCATGAATACATGGATCATCTAGTTCATTGTGGCTTGGAGTGAAGATATGAACAAAAAAAAACTATATATATAAGACAAGGATCAGAGGATCAGAGAATCAGAGGATCAGATAGACATCTGGGTGGTGAGAGAATTATATATCGTTCAGGATCGACTGTGAGAAACGCCACAAGTTCCTGGCGGTAGAATAACTAACCGTCAACAAACGGAAACGCCATCTCTCGTCATACCACAAGTCAGGACACACAAGCCTCCAACCGTACGACCTGCACAAAACACAAAGTTAACATCCGCACAACAGCCAACACTACAGCCCTCATCCCGACTCTGTTCACACATAAACTCAGGGTCTTTTTTCCACACCTATGCTCTCCCCTGTTGGACTACAGCGTGATCTACATCTTACAGCTCTGAGCATGCATCCCATGCAGCATGTAGACCCTGCATGTCTCGATCTGCCACTCATGTCTAACTTATCGTTTGCCTATTGCCATATTGCTTCTTTTCACTAGCCATGGCATTGTTCTAATCCGTAAAACACTTGCAGAAATTGCAGATCAAGGTCGCCTGGACCCCACCACCAAAGCATTGTTCATGTAAGCACACACTCAATGATTGGATATGGTCTAACAATCAACCTGGTATATAGCAGTAAATTAATACTCAAAATGTGATTATATGATTAACATATTCAGTGGGGACCAAGAAATTTCTGTGGCTTACTATCGCTCTGCCTATGCCACTACGGACTATCCAACTGAGAAGGTAAGGTTTAATCACTCGGATTACTCGTCAAAAAATCTTGGGTGACTTAGGAACTCTCAATACTCATCATACTCTGCCATCTCTCTCCCTCTCTCTCTCCAGGAATGGGAAGGTCGTCTTCTTGCTGAGCGCTCATTGGCTATCAAGTGTCCTACAATTGCTTACCAACTTGTTGGTGCCAAAAAGGTACAGCAAGTCTTGGCTGCGCCCGGCCAGCTGGAGCGGTTTGTCAAGAACCCTGAGCATGTACGTCTGCTGAGAGCCTCCTTCACAGGGCTGTACCCGCTTGACGGCTCTAAGGAAGGTCTGGCTGCATATGAGGCGGCTCTCCAAAACTCTGAGGACTTGGTGATGAAGCCTCAGCGTGAAGGAGGAGGGAACAACATTTACGGGAAGGATATCCAGAAGACACTCCAAACACTCACTCCCGAACAGCGAAACGCCTACATCCTTATGGACATCATCCGCCCACCCGTCACCAAGAACGTTCTGTTACGCAATGGAGAATTGACGCGTGCCGATGTTGTCTCAGAATTGGGCATCTACGGTATCTATTTACATGATGGTCACCGCGTCACGCGTAATGACGTCGGTGGTCATTTGCTCCGCACTAAGACTGTCGATAGTAACGAAGGCGGTGTTGCAGCTGGATTCGCGGTCATTGATTCGCCAATGTTGGTATAAGGCACCGCCCAAAAAAAGGACGCATATCCTTTCTCTTTCCTTTCTAAACAAAAATCGTTTGGAATGTAATGAAACCCAAAACAAGGATAACCACAACAGCCTAGCACTGCCACATCACCTAATAGACATGAATAAACAGCCAAGAACCCAATTAGACTTGAAGGTGGGCACCGTGAGTAGTGTAGATGCCTGATACAGTTTTCATGGAAGCTATGGCATCACACCAAGAAAAAAAAGAGTTAATTGGTTATGCATGGTACCCTGCTGTTGGGCTGTTGTTTATTTGAGAGGCTGTAACATTGCATACGTATTTGGAAGGCAAGGTGCCATTAGCACCCCTTCTCCCCAAAAAAAAAGAAATGACCCAAATAAGCTTTTATTGTAGAATGCAATGAATATGTGTGCAGAAAATGGATGAGAGCAGGACGTTCAACTGCTGTACATGTGTTTTTCCATGTACTTATCTGTACTCTCAAAAAAAATGACTACGACTCGAAGAGGGATGCGTGGAACAATGCTGAGCTCTTTCGGCCCCTATCGTGGTATCACCATATGGCAGATACATTTTTCTTGGTAGTACCTTCATGTGTTGAACATTTCACATTGGCACGGAATGTGTTTGTGCTGGCCATGTGAAGCAAAGGAAGAATAAGACTTGTAAGAATAAAAAGAAAAAAGCTTGGATACCCAGGTATCTGTGTGCGATCTACGGGAAGGAAGTTTTGAACGTGCAATACGTACAAGCATTAGAGTTGATAGCAGCCAGTCAACAACAAGAGTGATAAAATGGGTGTCGGGAAAAAAAGAAGAGATTGATGTCTTGCGAAGAGCGGCCGGCCTTGTTTGATTGAGTTTGAACCAATCGGATATGTGTCAACACTCACAGACCAGCCACGGTCGAAAAGTATGTGTCGTGAGTAAAGAATCGGGGGAGGGTGAGAGGGAGGGAGGGTGAGAGAGAGAGAGAAGGAGGGAGCGGATGGGATAAAACAACAACAATAACAACAAAAACAAAAACAATTCCTTGGGATCACAATTCAGCTCGTGGTCAGTACTTCGCCTTGTCTCTCTTGGCGCGAATCCGGAGGGAAAGGAAACAGATGAGATTATTGAATGTACACACACGACAGCGGGAGGGAGGGAATCTGTCGGCGTTTTTGTGTTTGGAAGCCAGAGAAGCAACAATACTGCAAAAATAAAAAAAACGAGGGAGGGGGCGCAGACTTTTGTTCGCTTGTGCATGCACGTATAGTCTTGTGTGTCACATTCAACCCATTTATAATTCCTTTGGATTGAATAGAGGTTTATGCAACAAAAAAAAGACTAGAGAGAAGATGAGAGAGAGACAGAGAGCGAGCTACAGAGAGCTACAAAAAGAGAATGTGTATGAGTAAGTGAGAAAGGAAAAGAGTACCAAAAGTTGAGTTACCCATCGGCATCGGACAATCGAGAGGTACTCTCTCACATACCTCAAACACGTCACGATATCACCCATCACACGTCGAGATTGATTGGATGGTTTGAAGCTTCCTGGGAAAAAGGGGGAAAAAAAGAGTTGGGCTGTTTGACAGTAAGCTCTTTCTATGTGTGCATAGACGTCGTCTAGAGAGGGGGGCACGGGATCTTGTCCCTCAAAATCACCCATAGCTCATATATTGTCCGAGGTTATATTTGAGTAAAGAGTTTCTCTCAAAGGAAAAGATAGTGAAGAACGTAAAGAAGAGCGTGGGCGGGTGTATAGGCACAAGAAGGGAGAAAAAAATAACAATCAGAAACCTGAGGTGGTGCATTTACAATCAGATGGAATGGAAACGCGCCTCGGAGGGAAAGGAGGAGGAGGAGGGTGAAGGAACGTCAACATATTCACCGAGGGAGAAAGGGATGGTAGGTAGGTCAACGTATAGTACAATGGATCACAATGGCGTGCGTAAAGTTATGCCACTTTCTTTTTTGCGCGCCATTATTGTGCGACAGACAGAGGGAGGGGGCTGAACAGTGATGGGGCACATGCATGTAACAAGAAACTGGGAATATACGGACAGATCGTTGTTTGATTTTGTTTAGGTGATGCAAACCTCGCATCCACCAGCAGAAGTTCGACTTTTGACCGCTGTCGCTTGGTCGCCCTTGTTCGCTTCTTCACTTCACTCGAGGGTAGGGTGGACAGGTCGACGCTCCTATCTGCCTCAAAGTTTCATGGTGAGAGTACAGGGCAATGGGAGCTCGGTGCTCTCACCTTATTTTCTCCTCGGAGAAAGTCTGAGGGAAAAGAAATATAATGATGGTATCCTAAAAAGCATTGTTGTCCCAAACTCTGTTAAACTTTGCAGTATCGACAGGTGGGAACGCGAAAATCTGCGGTGCTTGGTAAATTTTGGTGGATAACGGTCTCTCTATCGCTCTCTCATACTTTTTTTTTTCTTTTCTTCCCCTCCCCTCACTCTTTCACTCAGACACTCTCTCACACACTCGCTCACAACCGCCTCTTCTCTTTCAGGTTACCTGGCACTGCCTATCTCTCCATCTCTCCCTCAGGACATTTCTGTTTACTTGGGCAAGTTGTCAAGAGAGCATAAACTCTAATTGAGTGACAAGCAAATGAAAAAGACTCCAAAACGTCTCGGTTTGGAAAATAAAATTGGGCTGTAGAGTGAAAAGAGAACAAAGGGTGTTTCCCCGTTCCTAAAAAAAAAAAGCGCTTCTCATTCTCAAACCTGTGTCGACTGTCCAACCTTGAGTAGACCTTTATCCACTTTTACCTCATGTTGTTCTACCTCAAGAGTATCGTTCATTCATCCAATAGGGATTAAATTGCTATGTTAAAAAAGGCTTTTGTACAAGCATCAATACTGGTAACAACCATCAATGAAATCGCGTTGTAACTTTGCGTACACTCTAGGGTACTATTCCGTCTGAATTGCCTCACAAACGGTTGCGTGATCCAAACACATCGGGATAACATCCGTCAGAAGATCGTCTTGGGACATATCCAATATACCTTTTTTCGTTTTCTGCATGAAGGCTGCTTTTGTGGCACTTGCAAGGGTGGAGGCGCTACATCGGTGTCGAACAAAAAATTTCCTCTTTTGATGTTCTTCATTGGTTGATTGTTGCAGCACCATGAGCGCTTGTAAAATGACATATTCATCGCCATACCTTACTTTTCTTGATTCATTCGGCTATGCAAAAGTCGGGTTATTTTCACGCAAAATATGAGCATTGCTTTGGAGGAATGAGACCCTCGAATTTGGTATGAATGAACTGAGCGTTCACAGAAACAGCAGAAACGGCCAAAAATTTTTAATGATCAACATTACTAAAATCAACAACAATACCCTCGTCAATGTGTTCACGTCCATTTCCAACATGCCCCATAACTCACTCCACCCTTCAGGCTCTAGCCGGCCATCCAAATACACTCTTGTAATGCTAAAAGATGGATAACGAATGGTTTATTGCCTCCCGTCTCTAACATGGATAGTGAACCCCATTTTATGGAGAAAATAGGTGCAAATGAATAAAAGCTAGCTATTCAAGACTACAAAAGATAACATTAAGTGAGCAATCTCATTGAACGCCAGAAATTCTTTGAGAACCTACCTTCGTTTTTTCCAGTGTATCAACAGTGAAACCTCCTCCACACTCTTCTTGCAGTCGGTACTGAATATTATTTTTTCACAAAACAAGAGCTGTAGTATTTAGTATTCAAAGTGTTCATTCACCTTTGTTCTAACGATCACGACCTTGCATGTCCTGGTCTGAGCAAAATGGGAGGGAGGAGAATTTTATTCACAAACTGCGATAATCGTCCGTGCTTCCACTCGGCTGATAACAAATTCGTGTGGATGGTACAGCACTTTTGACGAGATTTGTTTTGTGTCGTTATCAAAAACAGAAGCTGTTTCCTATCAAACCAAAGGCTGACCGTGCAACACCCACTTTTCCTAGACTAGGACTGGTCCAAGCGTCGATCTTCCTCTCAGCGATAAGATGCATTAGAACGAATCAGAGAACAAGAAAAAGCATGGCACCAACAGTAAAGTCTGTACCATGCTACGCAGTGTTTCCGCTCGAGATGAATTGGAAGTGAGATAGAGGTAAAGAAGAGGGAAACAGTAGCCAGGTCGTCGAGTGGTTGGTTGGAAAAAGGTTCGACAACAGAAAAAAATTAGCTTTGCGATTAGACCAAAGTTTGGTGCAACGACCAAGTTGGCTCTCAGAGCCAAGCTGTGGGAAGGGTATCAGGAACGACACAAGATTAACGAACAGACGGGGTAAAGAAAGTATGCACCGTTCTGTCCAGTTCCAAGTCCATTCAACCGGCCGAAAGGGGGTCATAAATGGCAAGTTGACCAGCCAAGGTTTTGCTTAGCACGCCTTTCTCAATGCAGCCCCATTCCTGCTCATGCCCCTCCCTTACCCAGACATTGGGTAGTGGTTGCTGGAGGTTGTGGAAGTAGCGGTAGTGGTAGAAATGGTGGCAGGGGTAGAAAGGGTGGTAAAGATGGTAGGGGTAGAAGGGGTACAACAACTCCCCCTCCCCCACTATTCGATCCCCCTCCCGTTATCATCCCTGTTCGCATTGATCCCTTCATCTTGATCAGCTCTGTCTTCACCCTGACTTTTCTCCCGAATATTGGGTCTACTGCATCCTACTCCTTTTGTTCCTTTTTTTTACACATTTTGGGTCTTTCTGCATGCAGCAGCAGAATCAAGGTCTTTCGTCGAGCTGAACGTTGTACCTTGGCTCGAGTGACCTAAAGCGGTCAAGTAAAACGATGGAACCATAGCTGTGAGAATAAACTCCGGTAAAGGGTCAACCAAGTTGGAATGGTCAGCCCACCTCAGAAAAAAAAAGGGTTTCTTTTTTCACAGGGTCAGAAAAGTGAGGGAGGTCGACTTCTTACTTTTCTCATATGGGATCCGGGATCAAAAAAAGAAACGGCAGAAAGGTAGTGGAGTTAAATGCCGATTGAACACAAGGTGGATTGAATTGAATGGGGGTATAGAAAACAGATATAAAGTGAGCACAGCTTCGAATAAAAAACAAAATAGAAGAATAAAAAGGGCCAAGTTGAGCCTTAGAGCAAAAACAACTCACCCGTTAAGTTGACCGAATTTTCAAACTGTAAATGCGTGATGTGAAGGTGGGAGGATGCCCAAGGGATCGTCAATGCTTCAATTCAGTTGCATTCAAACCATATCTTTTGCTGTTTCTCCTTCCCTTTCCTTGCTTTGTATTTCTTTCTCCCCTTTCGCCTTTTTTTCTCTTCTGTCCTTTTGTCACTTTTTTGTGATATACCCTGAACATCTTTCCATCCCTCTTCCCTCTCATCCACGTTGTTAAAAGCACTGCTGCCTCACGCCGTCCGATCTTTTGCAAACATTCGCTTCCATTTCTTCACTCCCACCATATCATTTACATCTTGCTGACTGGACTCCATCGCGTCTCCACAGCAAACAACTTGCCACTGTATTCACACACGGGCTAAGCTTACTCATCTCATCCTTCCCGCGCAGTCATCCACCACCAGTTTTGTTTTTTTTGTTTCCAATTCATTTCGCCAGCCCCAAGTGCTGCTGTGCAAAAAGCTAATATCGACCATCATCATTGCCCACCCTCACGGATTTCATTTTGACATTGTTGGCGCACAGCAGTGTCTCAACCCTGTTCTCCCATAAAAACAAAAGCAATACAAGGTATGGATGACAAGCTGACCCAACTTGTCATATTCTGCTCAAAGTCACATTTCTGAATGCTCCTTTCTGTCACCCACGAAGAAGCACCCTTCAAAGATGTTGTGAATATTGCCTACAATGCTGTGTTCTGCCATGGGAGAAAATCCTTAGTTGTGTTTTGTGTTGTCTCAGGCAACGTCAAGTCGCCCATTGAATCCAAAGCTGTCCTATCTCCGCGGTGTGTTTTTTTTGTTGAGTGGGAAACACGGGTCTGTTCCCATCTATTTCCTCTATTATTTATTCGTCGTGTACACTATGGCACAAAATTCCCCATTGTTCCAAGAGCTACGTATCTTCAGCATCTAAATTGTCCCTATAGACCTTGACTGTGTGTTTGTTGTTCGCCCTCTCCCTCCAATACACTGTTCTGAACAGTTCAAATATTCCCTTAGTTGCTATGTGCATGAGCACACGGTCTAACCTGTTGGGACGCACATGCCAGCTGTGCTGAGACACCATATAATAATTGTACTCTCGAATACCCAATGGGCTCCATTTCTCAGAAGAGTGTCCATCAGATGTGGCAGTGCAACATAGGTTTCTTTCATGGTCACCCACTTCCACTACCTGTATTTAATTGTTAGCCCTATTTTTTGTCTTTCTTTGCTCTGGATATTACATTCAATTATCGAGACAACCATCGGCTGTGTAACTTGTCACCTCTTGGCTGACTTTTGTTTGTTAAAAACAACATTGATTGCCAACAAGAATAGCTTCAAAGTTTGGGATGATGAGTTGGATGATCTTAACTGCAAGCGTATAAAGAGACCTGACCAAAGTATTTATACTTCTTACTTTTGTATATCAAAATTCAAAACTTAGAGACCGTTGTCGTAGGCAACAGTGTGCTATTCTATATTAACACCAAGTAGAAGGCTGTGTTGCTCTTCCGGAATCTCTTCATCACCACAAAGAGGTAGAGAGGAGCTTAAACACATCCGCCCTACCAACTACAAGTCTTTTTCATTCTCTAGCCGTCCTGAGTCTCCCCTTCGTTGTTGCTTGGCCCCCTTGAGCAATTGTACCGAATTTTTATTTCCTCCGCACTGTTTTCTACTACGAAGTCAGCCCAGTTTTCCGTTCCATTGTCGCCTGTTGTCGGTCAGCATAATTCCCGGCCCATCTCTAATTGAAAATCGTGCTATCCTTTGCACCTGTCGCATTGTCGAAACTCAGTCCACAACAAACCCAAGACAATCGTCAATTTTCCTCGTTTGAATTTCGAGTCCATTATTGGTTCAAGTAACCCTTCTGTTATATCCTCAAATAAGGTATGTTTACTGTCCTTTTACAGAGTAAATCTCTCATTCCAGCTCTATAACATGCTATATTTTGTCAGCTCTCTAGAGTACTATCGGTCTGACACAATGTATCTAAACAAAAAAAAAACTTGTATATCACCAAACAAAAAAAGATAGAATAGCATGACATCCACACAGTGGCACCCCAGTAACATTGAGTTCGACCAAGGGCACGAACCAAACCTCCGTTCGTCTGATACCCGGACCCATTCAGGCCATGTATCGCCTGTATACCCAGCTCTGCCGATATCCGCTCAGCCTTCACGCCCAACCGCTTCACAGCATGCATACAATCCTCTTCCGCATGAAGCCATGTCTTTGGCTCAAGGCAGTCACTCAATGGCTGCATACTATACTTCAAGCGCCAATAACTCATTATCGAACCTCTCAGGCCAAGAAAACTTTCCCATGCCAGCTCAGAGTCTCCATCAATCTCAACAAGGAGTCTCGGCGCACTACCAGAGCCAACTAATCCGCCGGTTCGAGTCCTATCAAGGTGACGCCATGAGCCCAAGAACAGATTCAGTGCCATCGGCCCAAGTCACCCCTCGAACAGGTCATCTCCATTCTCCCTTGGATTCGCCAACGCCACCTCTAGTGTCGCCTCAGGGTGTAACATCAAATTTTGCGGGGTACCTTGCTCAATCTCAGTCTTCAATTAGTTCTGAAGAACGTTCCAACTATACTCTCTTTCATCCAACGCTCTCACAACCTCCCCGAGGAGTTGCCTTCGCTCCACAAGCTTCCCCGCCTATTGTGCACCCCCATCCGTCAAGCCCTCTGCCCAGCCCTCATTCGTCCTTTGCTGATGCACAACAAATAACAACCGCTGTGACACTTGGCCCACTTGCGTCGCCCCCACCAGGGCAGTTTTCTCAAGCTCCATTCTTTGCTCCTGTACTTCCAGGGCAGTCCGGTTCTATGCACCTCGTTAATCCATCTGGAACTGGTGCTAGTGGATTGTCGGTGTCAGCCCATCAGAGCTGTGAGTCCTTGTTGGACCCCGTCGCGTCGCCATCGCCCAGCCCTACTGCCAGCTACCACCCTCTCAATGACTACAGGCGCCCTGCTGGCGACTCCGAGGGTAGTGCTTTTCCTACGCCAGAATTTCGCCCTGCATCCCCACAGACCAGAAGAGCAAGTGACATGATTCGTCATGATCACCCCTACCCAACAGTGAATACCGCTCTGCCAGGCCCACCTAGCCCAACATCGACCATTGACCAGCTGCCAAGCTTTACAGCGACGAATACCGCTTGTTCATCTCCTCTACCACAATCTAATTATCACCCACAGTCCGCGATGCCATCACCCAATTTGATACCCGGTGTAGCGGGCTTTTCTCAGCCTCCAGTTTATCCATACACGACATTCCCCCCTCAACAAGGCCAAAATGAGCATATGAAGCCAGCTCAACTCATTTCCTCTTCCATCCACACGCCCTACGCCGGTCATGACTCTCGCGGGCTTGAGACGCAAAACATGATCAACAAGTCAAGGCCCGCATACGCTCCTCTCCCTATCGTTGGCGGAGAGTACCTCCAAAACGAGCTGCAACACAGCAACCCCGGTGGTCCGACGGCCAAGGACCCAAGTCCCGTCAGTCATCGAGGTGGCAACAAAAAGACTAAGACCCCTACAAAGCATAAAGTTAAGGGCCGACACTTCATGCATGGTCTGCCAGTCGTTAATCGTGTAGAGCGAAAGACGACGACGGCGACAACAAGCGCTACAGAAGGACGGGGTCTCTCGCCCACCTCTTTGGTCGATGACTTGGATGGGCTCTCAGTGGCTGGCGCCACTCTGGAGAACATGACTTTGAACGATGACACCTCCACTCATTCCTTCTCGACGGGGACGACTGCACAAGATATCGATCCCGATGATGCTTCTATCCTCTCTGAGGCATCGGCCAAGAGTCTGCAGAGTGATAATGCATCAGTCCGTTCGATGTCTTCGACAGCAGTGTCGGCTGATAGTGACACTGACAAGAAAAATGGAAAGAAGCTGAAGGAGAAGCGTCTCCACGCATGCTCCATGTGTAACAAGCGGTTTACTAGGCAATTCAACCTTCGGTCACACGAAAACACTCACAAGAACATCCGCCCCTATCCCTGCGAATACTGCCATTGGGCTTTCACACGGCGGAACGACATCTCTCGCCATCTAAGAACCAAGCACAGAGGCTTCCCTCCCATCATCACATGTCTCGACGAACGGAAAAGTACTGGCAACAATCAATGGACGAAGAAGAAGCAGTCGGTTTCCACGGAGCCAAGTCTCTCTGCCACCTCCACAGCTCCGGTTGTAACAACACAATCAATCACATCTGCAGCAACCGCTACAGTTGCTGCATTAGCCACGGCCGCGTCAGTAACAGCTATACCCTCTAAACAACATTGGCAAACACAGATTCTTCTCTAAAGTGTTATTGTTTTGTTCTTTGTTCTTTTTGTTGCAGTTCAACTTTTTGTTCATTCACAAACACCTTCCAACTCTCATCCATTTCATGTTTAATAAATTAAATTGCACCTTTGACAACTAGACATTCTCTCATACCATGATGCCAAAACGTAAAAAAAAACCGTAAAAAAGAGTTTGATCGATTTCTTCTTCGCCCTGGTCATAGCGCTCCAATGGAAACCGTCCTTTCGGTCTACATGGTGACAAGATTTGAGTAGGCCGAACTAAGTGGTAATAAGAAACAACTCTGTTTTTTCAAACTCGAATTTTTTTTGGTAACGGACCTGTTGGGCATGGAAGAGAGCCAGACATTGATGTACAAACTCCTTTCATGTCCCTTGTTTTTTATTTATTTGGACTCAGGCAACATATACAAACAACCTATGTGGGGTTCACACTCCCTTCCCCTTTTCCTTTTCTCTATCATTCATCTTTTTTTTTCTCTCTAACGATATGTTGGATATTTCGGGAGGGGGGCTCCTTTGTTCAATGCTTTGAACAAAACCCAGGGCACGGAGAAATCCGAACATGGAATCCAACACCTATTTTGGTGACTTGTTTGTGCCTAGCGCGATCGCTCGTCGAGAAAACAGGAGAGGGGGGATGGCTTAGGGTACAGTGAAGGCATAACAACTGACATGTAAAAGACAAGAATTCCTTGTCTCGAATGCGACTGAGTAGGAAAAAGCGCGAAAATGAGGTTGGGGTGGGGGTTGGCGGGGTTCACAAGGTCTTACTATAGTCGATCAGAACGAACACGCAGCTATATTAAAATGGACGGGTTCATAACAGGTGTGAAGTCCATTTGGACGATGATCTGTTGGCTCTGGGGTAAAATAAAATCGTGATTGTCTTAGAGGTACGGATATAATCTTCCTGGTCAAGCGCCTTCTCTCGCCCTTCTTTCTTCACTCAAGCACACGCGCTCTCTCTTACACACACCTTTATAAATATCCGCCGCCTTCTCCTCCTTTTCTCGCACCGTTACCCGATCCCCGGTTGATCGCCATATCTCTGCATCCTACCTCTTTCCAACAGTGGTGACTTTGGCTCAATATATCTCTCTCTTCACCGAGAACTTCTTACTACACTTCAACAGCCACTACTCTAAGAAGGCAATAACAACAATGCGTTTCTCAGGCGTAACCATCCTCTCTGCTCTTGGTAAGCTGCAAATCCAACTTATCAATAGAGATGTCTGCCCCCCCCTAATATCTAGTTTGCCTGCATGCTTTCCAGAAACGTTTTCTATTTGTGATCAGGCACACAGCCTTCCACGCTTCATGGACATCAGCACGAGGGCGATTAACCACTGCTACATTGTACACAACAAACCCCTTGGCAATGTGTAACATATTCCTGACTCTGCTTCATGCTTCTTTTATTGATAACATAGCACTCCCCTTGGTTGTCAAGGCTGCAACCCCTGCTGCAGAACCCAAGCCATCGGAAGTCCCTGCGACGGCTGGTCCAGCGACTAACCTTGGACCAGTGACCATGGCCGATTTCTTGACTTCTTGCCAGACCCCTGGCCAGATTGCCTTGACCTACGTAAGTTTCTCTTTTTCTCTCAGAGTCTCTTATGCTTATTCGTTTCTTAGAGGAGGAATGACCATCCCATGTTCTCTCGTAAGAGAGAGCATAATGGAATATTTCAGCAAACTCTCTTTCTCCTCTCCTTTTTCAAGTCTTCTGATCTATACCACCTAAGAAAGCAAAAAATTTGCTCTTTTGATGTTGGCCAACGTCCATGTCAATGCATACACGACTCGACCCCATTATGGATATGCATCATCTGAACTGACCAACTTCTATCGCATGCCTTCTGGTGGATTTATTCCCAAATAGTCCGAAGGTCCCAGTGAGGCGACAATGGCAATGCTGGAGACGCTCAAGGAAGCACAGGCACGCGTCACCTTCTTCACCAATGCAACATGGCTCCAGTACATGCAATATGCCGCCGTGACACGCCACGCGTACCTGGACGGTCACCTGATCGGCAT
>JAAAIY010000125.1:0-44177 GCA_016098105.1 Actinomortierella wolfii
TGCAATGCTCTTTCAAGGAGTGTCCTGGCGGGTGTGGCAGCCATGAGGCTGTCAGCGTTAGTGGAGATGACAGTATGGGAATCACGAATGTTCTTGTTACAATTTTGACCTCTGAAAATGGTCTGAACATAAGGACACTCGATGCGATGAGTGACTTGTTCTGACTAAAAGCATTGGTGGCGTGCGAGGTGTCTTGTCCGTTATCAACGTATCAGCATTTTATTATCAGGTGTAACCACAAAAGGTGATATGTAGGTCCAAAATTGCCACCAACTTGAGTTCTGCTTTTTCCTTGATGCAGGCTTTTGCTATGGTCATTTTATCCCGTCCTGACTGTAGGGACTAGAAACACCCTCCTATCCTAAATACACTGGCTGGAAAGAATGCTGAAAGGGAAAAAAAAAACACGGCAAGGAATAGTTGCTGTTGATGTTGTCATCCAAACGAAACCCTCAATGAGGGGGGTCGCCATCCCACTGTAGTATAAAAGACAACACGCACATTCGAACTCTCTCTCTCTCCCCTTTTCAATACCCCCCAGATTGATGTGTTTCCGCCGTCCGTGCTTACCATTGTAACTCTCCGATATCCTTCTACATCTGTTCCTTACACGCACGTTATCTCCTTTGAATGCATTGTTTAGTTCCCCTCGTCACTCCCACTTTGTCGTGCATGTCTATTGTTTTTTTTTCATCCCTTTTTATTCGTCTCAACTTTTTTTCTCCTCTCAACATTCTTCTTCTTTGGGCTACCTCAGTACCTAAACCCAACTTTTTCACCTGATACCCGGAACTCCCTTGTAGAAGCCCATAAATCACGCCTTTGCAAGCCAAACAAAGCCAATCTCGCTCTCTCGCTCTCTCGCCCTCTATCTTTCTCCATTGTCAAAGCACCTTACACCCTTCTTTTCTCCCCACGCCCCCCTGTTACTCGATCGTCCACCGAAAGACAATAACAGCCGAGAGCAGCAGCAACAACAACAGCAGAGCCAGCATGGTGTTCACAGAGGTACACATCCGCGACGACCGAGAGTTTGTCAAGCCCAAGCCAAGGGTTCACAACCAGCGACTCACTATCCAACACTGGCAGTTGCGCGATCTCATTGCATGCCCGAATTCACGGGATGAGTTCATTTATGTCAATTCCAATGCGGTCAATGCCTACAACACTCGTACAGGACTGACCGTGCCGCTCATGAAGGACCTGGCTTTCAACCCAACCTCTCTTGCTGCCTCGTACGTGACTTTGGTTGCTCTGCCTTAACCTTCTTTTTTTCAACCCACATTCTTGCATGGTGCTACTTTCCTAAACTGGAAGATGCACCTACAATTTGATATTAACCACCATACTATTCCAATTCATTTATGTTGGATAGATGTGGATACCTCGCAGCAGGAGGACAGCGAAGTCAGCTTATGGTACGGCAGATGAACAGCAACTGGTACGTGTCTGGATGGATGGGCTATGGGCTGCTTCCCCCCCCTAATCCACCACGCCTCAAGTTTTATTTTCGTCAACTACTCCTGGAGCACAGCATAACATAGACATTCGCGGAAAGTGTGGGAGCACGAAAAGACCGTGACATGTAGAGGTTGAGGAATTCAGTCCCACATAAAGGGGGTGGCATACAGTCGTAATTGGTTCAGGAGGAATAAGAGACAGTGCTTCGCCACCCCGTGACAAAGCAACCTGGGTGGGGGGTAACACGGTGGGGGGTAAGAAACACTGTACAGGAGAAGAGAAAAAAAAGGAACAAAAGGGGATGCATATTGTTGTGGATAAGAGTGGGCGAACCATGCCGTCTGTTCTCAATGACCCTAACAAAAAAGACAGATTCCTGAACCAATGCTGCACAACCTGTGCAAGATGAGCTACCCCTTCTCTTCCCCATCCTTCTCCCAACCTGTAATAATAACCATTGTATGGGCGTACGACAGGCGTTTTTTTTAGTGTGGTGTCAGTGTGGGACAAGTGACCTTTTGATTCAGTAAGCAAATGCGTTTCCTTTTTTTTCACACCGACGTACCCCTAACTTGTTTCTTATTTTCTTTATTTTCTCTCATTTCAACTTTTTCATTGTGAATCGTATTAGGTGTGCTCACACGTCGGTAGGAGGATCAATCAACAATGCACTGTGTATCTCAGAGCATCTCGGCGGCACACGGCTGTTGATCAGCAACAACGACGAGACCATCAAGGTCTATTCGCTGCCGGGATTAGAACCCTTGACAAGGATTAAATTACCAGTCGCCGTCAATTATGGTATGTGTAGGGCGAAATGGCACTAATCAAACGGGAGAGATGTACTGAGTTATGTACAGACATTGATTAACCTTCATTTGTGGTCACGTAATTCAATAGCCTCTGTGAGTCCAGATGGACGAAAGATGGTGGCTGTGGGCGATTCCAATCAGGTATTTTTGTTTGACATCTCTGTTGCTGCAGGCTACCATAGGATTGGCACCTACACTGGTAAGAGTTTGCTCGCAATTCTTTGTCGTGGTTGTTATAAGCTTCGGGCATTACTGGTATTGTTCTAACCGATTTTTCACAAAACTTGAACGTTCAAAAAAAAAATAAAAGCATCGGAGGACGCAAGTTTTTCGTGCGCGTGGAATCAGTCATCAGACAAGTTTGCTGTAGCTAGCCAAGATGGATACGTGAGCGTCTGGGACATTCGGCATAGCGAAAAGCTGTGCAAACTTGGCTCCAAGCAGGTATGAGAACCCCTTTCTCGCATTGTAGACCATGTAGTCACTTCTCACTATTTTCGCGTCGTGGCCCTCATCTTATAACTTTTTTATTATTGCAATGACTACATAGCAACCACCAGTGAAAGGTGCGACACGGTGCGTCAAGTTTTCGTCCTCTGGATCTGTAGATCTCCTTGTGTACAGTGAACACGTGTCCTACGTCAACCTAGTCGATGCACGAACGTTCAACGAGCGGCAGATCATTCGAGTAGCGCCACCCAATACCGACGAGCATATAACAGGCATTGCGCTCAGTCCAGATAGCAGGACATGTTTTGTTGGTAATTATTATTATTATTATTTTTTATTGTTTCAGCTTGGGTGCAATGAAAGTCATACAAATGTGGCATCCATACCTTCACACTAACACTACCATTTTTTACCACTGAACTGTTGCTCATGTAGGCTTGGAGCACCATGTCCTTGAGTTTGATGTGGACACCGTAACGCGACGGAGCTTTCCCTTTGGAAGTTTGCTCTAGTCATTCGTAGAAGTTTTGTCCCCAAAAAGCGTTTGATCATAAAAAGACCTGCTTTAACATTCTATCATTTTGTGGATGCACAAGGGGAAGGTGTTCCTTAAACTCTTTGTCCCAACTCCCCAAGTTACATGAGCCCTTTTTTGAACAGTTACCTCCACCTAATCTCTTTTAGTATAGCATCGCAAAGGGAGAAACGACTTGGCACGAACAGAACAAGAGAGCAAAGTCACTCCCCTTCCTCGGCGTGTGTTTCTTTGTTTGTGGTTCTTGAGAATTTCCATTGTACATCTTGATTCATTCAGACCTTGAGTGAGGATTGAAGAAAAAAAAAAGACAATGGAATCCAACTACATTCGATTCACTGCACTGTCAGGCGCGAAATCAGAGGCAGCGTTGTGCTACCTGCTCGAGATTGATGAAGCCAAAATTCTGCTCGACTGTGGATGGAATGACGCCTTTGATGTCGAGGACCTTAAGCATCTCCGGAGGTAATTACAAGGGACTTGGATCGCACACGAAAAGAAATGACATTTGTAGAACACGAACAACACTGCTTAAACTAATGAGTTGTACTCTTTTTTTCCTTCTTACTCTTCCTTTGCCCCGCTGGCACTCCTAGGATCGCCAAAGATGTGGATGCCTGTCTTCTCTCCCATGCAACACTCCAACATCTAGGTGCCTTGCCGTACGCGAAATCGTACCTGGGCCTGCGAGCACAAACATACTCAACGATCCCCGTCAAGGACATGGGTCAGCTTACATTATACGATGCTTGGCAATCGAAGCGGGCTGTTGAAGACTTTAAGGTGTTTAACCTCGAGGACATTGATCAGGCCTTTGAAAATATTGTCCGGTTGCGTTATCACCAGCCGACCGAGCTAGTTGGCAAATGCAAGGGTATCACGATCACTGCGTATGCAGGAGGCCATACTGTCGGAGGCACGGTGTGGAAGATTGTCAAGGACACAGAATCAATTCTATATGCTGTCGATTATAACCACAGCAAGGACAGGTATGGCCAACAACTCTCTTTTTGTTTTCTGATCTGGAGCAACGCTTGACATGTACAAATGGTTAAATTGTCGTTGTCCTTTGTCTTGCTATTCTTTTTTAGGCATTTGGATGGAACTGTTCTCTTGGGATCGCAGGAAGGCTTGGTGGATGAATTGAAGCGTCCATCACTCATGATTACAGATGCATACAACGCAGGCGAGAAGACACTGGCTCGTAGAATTCGTGATCAGGCATTACTGGGTAGGTTATCGCTTTTTTTTTTTTTTTAAAAAAAAAGGCTCAACATCAGTAACAACGACATGGAGTAATACTACCAGAGAAGCAGGATTACATGCCAACGTGCTCTAAAACCATTTTCTTTTCTCGAAACTTATCCTTCGTGTTCATAGAATCAACCATGGCAACATTGGCTCATGGCGGTTCGGTTCTTTTGCCAACAGATTCTTCGACGCGAGTGCTTGAATTGGCATACATGCTTGACAACCACTGGATGCAGGAGCGGTTACCATTCCCACTGATTCTCCTGACAAACTTCTCATATAGAACAGCACATTTCGCCACTTCGATGATGGAATGGATGGGTGAGGCTGTACGCAAAAAGCTGGCAGAATCTCGTGAGAACCCGTTCGAGTTCAAATACTTACGACTGTGCCAGCGGCTATCGGATCTCGACAAATACCCAGGTCCAAAAGTCGTCTTGGCTTCGAACGCGTCGATGGAGACAGGCTTTGCACGCGAGGTGTTCCTAAAGCTGGACTGGGCCAAGAACCCGCGCAATACCCTTATTCTGACAGAGCGTGCTCTGCCGGGCGAGTTGGCAAGGTTTTTATACGATCGGTGGAAGGATGCAGTGCTGGCCAGCTACGAAGGCAGTGGAGCGACAGCGGCAACAACTATCAATGATGTTGGCGACGAAGTCAAGATGGATTATATCGTGCGGATGACGGTGAAACGAAAAGTGCCGTTGGAGGGTCAAGAGCTTGCAGATTATCTGGCAGCAGAGCAGGCACGTTTGGAGCGCGAGGCGGCAGAGAAGGTCTTGATGGAGCGCAATCGACGGACGCTGATGGAAGAAGAGAACGACAGCGATGACGAAGATTCGATTGACGATGATAACCACCATGCAGAAGTCGATCTCTTGTTGACAACGTCTGGATCACACGATGTCTACATGAAGGATGCGACTAAATCTGGAGGATTCTTCAAGCAGACACAGAGCTATCGTATGTTCCCCTTTGTGGAGCGGCGCAAAAAGATTGACGACTATGGCGAGAGTATCTCGGTCGAGCATTTCTTGAGTGCAACGTCGATCGGTGTGGCCGGTGCAGGAATTGATGGGCTGCGGCATGATGCCAACGGTGATCTCCGGATGATGGGCGGTGATAACGACGAGGATGATGTTATGGGCACGGACAACCAGAACGCAGACGGTGTGGAGGATGTCTTGGACCAGGACATGCTCCATCCAGAGGACAATGTGCCTTCCAAGTATGTTGCAGAAGAAGAAGACGTTGCCATCCAGTGCAAAATCCGATATATTGATCTTGAAGGTCGATCAGACGAGCGTGCCATGACCAACATTCTTCAAAACATTGCCCCTCGAAAGTTGGTATGTCAAAAGAAGAAGAAGCATCCAAGGAGAGGAATACTTTTCCGGAATCATGGATATTATTCCCATCGAGCCAAATGAGAGTCAACTAACTTTCCATTTTTCTGTATATTTTTTATCTTCTATCGCAATTGAAAAAACAAATTACATAGATTTTGATCCACGGCACGGCTCCAAAAACAGAAGCACTGTGTGAAAAGTATCTGGATCTGCAGGATATGACGCGCGAGATTTACGCACCAGTGGTTGGTGAGATGCTCAACGTTTCCGAGGTCACCAACATGTACAAGATCAACCTGACGGACGCATTGCTGAGTTCTGTCGTCTTTTCAAGACTGGACGATTACGACTTGGCCTATCTGGTTGGTCAGGTTCAGATTCCTCCAGGAGCGTCCGGCCCTGTCCTCGGACTGCCCAACGTTGACACACGGGCCATCCAAGCACCTGCTCCACCGCAAGAGAAGCAGCAAGACCAACTGCCGCCAGCACAGCAACAACTTGAGCAACAGCCAGCAGCAAAGGTGATTACAGAAGGAGCAAGTGAAGCTGCCGGAGGCGATACGGAGATGGAAGCTGCTCCAGCAGGGCCGACTGCTAATGGCGCAAATGGAGAGACAGCTACCGCAGCAACCGAAGACAAGGAGGATACCACGATGGCGGTTGACTCGGCAGTACCAGCACCTACATCAGACCAACCCACTTCCACACATAACGAGCAGCAGGCAGTAGCAGCATCTACTACCACTACTACATCAACGGCCGTGACCACAACGACAAAAGCTCCAGCACCGGTGCGGGACCACCAACAGGAACAGCAGCAGCAGCTCGAGATTTTGGCACGAGAGCACAAGCCAGTTTTCGTTGGCGATGTGAAGCTGACAGAGTTTAAGAACACGACGTTGCGGCATGCGGGTATCCAGGCCGAGTTTCTGGGTAACGGTGTGCTTGTATGTAATGGCGTGGTAGCCATCCGCAAGGTGGACGAGACGGGACAAATCTTGTTGGAAGGAAGTCCGCTCAGCATGGACTACTACCGAGTGCGAGAGTTGCTGTATAGTCAGTTTGCCATCCTGTAACTATTTCCCTTTATGACATGAGCAAATAATAAAAATTTTTGCATCTTGTGTACATTCGCGACAAAGAAAAAAGAAAGTGTAGCAACTACTTCAGCATATTACTCATCGACTCTCAGCCCTATGCGACACGAAAACACCTGTTATCTCTGTACATGCAGCTGCACTGCACTGCACTTACCCTTCAATCCTCTTCCGTACTTTTTTTTTTTTTTTTTTGTATTCCTGTGATAGTGGGCTGAAAAGATGTTTCCATACTGACCCATGTTTTTCAACAGGATGGTCCTCATCTGGCATTGATATGAGTTCAGGTAACGCCTGGCATTGTTATCAACCCTTGCGAGCCCGAAACTTTCTTCGAGCCTCAGATCTCTTTGTTGATTGAGAGACTCCTCAGTTACCTCACAAATGCGCGGGAACCGAGTCTTCGGACAGAAGTGTAATGCAAGCTCTCTTTCTCTTCAATGTCTCAGCGCCGAGTATGCTACGATTTCTGGAAAAAAGGATAAGGATCTCAAGCTGTGCTGTGTTCTGCTCTTGCTCTCTTTTTTCGTACTTTCTTTTTAGAAAAACAATTATCAAAATGACAGAACAAACAAGCAGGACCCGGATTTCAGTAGAGCACAAGCGAGAACGAGAGAGAATGTGTGTGGCGATTTATTTTTCTTTTTTTTCGAGAAGATTGGTGATGGGGCCGGTTGCTTGAGATTAGATAGCATCCTGTGAAAATGTGTGCATGCACGAAAAAAAATTGCTAGGATTTCTCACCAGCAAATGGATATTGCACAGCAAATTCGGAGGAGGTGTGGTGATAAACGACGCCATTATCTTTTTTGCTACGTCGGAGTTTAACGCCATTGGATGCATTTTTTGACCAGGGTCCGTGCAATTCTTTGGGTACCAATGTTACAAAGGTTGCTAATCGATCAAGCACGGTCCAGTCGTGCGCGCGTACTCTTGACATGTATTTTCAATGGACTAGCCGGATTGTTTTTGTTGATACCATATTTCTGGTGTAGATACTCAATCCCATTTCTTATATAATATAATTGACATTCTCATCTTGCATGCTTTGTTTACTTGTTTGTCTTCTTTCCTGCTATCCACTTCTGCAGTACTTTTTTTATGAAACGCTTACAGAGGGGGGGGGAGGAGAAGAGATGAGTCAAAAGATTGGGAATGGAGAACAAAAAAGAAATCTATATGGAATATAGGAAGTTACAAAAAAAATTAGGAGCCCTCGTTGATGTCAACAATCCATACATCGAGGTTCAATGCGAACACAGGTGGCGGAATGCCAGAAAAGATGGGAGTGTAACACGATTTTGTTTGTTATCCAATAATCTTTTTGAACTTTTATTACATTTTTGGGCTTTTGTTTTACAAGGAATGTGTGTTCTGGTGTGAAAATGAGTTGTAAAAGGTGGGCGTAGTTTTTTTTTTCTGTGGGGTTGTGGGGGTGGTGGAAACTAGGTGAAAATGTCTTATCGAGAAAGCCCATCCTCAATCAGATTGTTTGAATCAAACGTCTTGAAAGGATCTGTGGCAAGGACGGCTGACGAGTCGACACTAGAGGAGACTAGAGATAGATGGGTCGGAGCTTGAGAGCACGATGAGCGATCGAGCCCATCCTCGTCAAGAGTGTATGCGTAGGCGGACGCAGAGTCCTGGAATGGGTCATCGGGATGATGGTAGTGAGGGGGGTAGTATGATGAATGCTGCATGAAATGATCAGGGTAGTGCGGGTGCAGGTACTCTGGCTCGCCGCTACCTTGACTTGGGGTATACGAATATAGACGGGTATCATGGCGCGATGCAAACGACGACAGCGTGAACGACGACGAGATGGACGCGCTCCGGCCCAACCGCTGACGCTGCTGCGACGGCGACAGTGAGTCGTTTGAATGGTACGGGATTTGATCAAGGCGCGGGTACAATGGATGCATCCGTGCCAACATCTGGTGGTGATGGTAGAGATCCACCGACCGCAGCGACGACGCGCGGCGGCTACCTATCGACATGGACTCTGCGGTGGCACTGCTCCGGCGACGCAGGCTCGATGCGCCTGTCCGGAATGTCGTCAGGGTACCGACCCGGCTGCCGCGGTTTGCAATCTTTGACTCTGTGTCCTCCCAATCCTCACGCATCTGGATCGACGACGAGCTCGGCGACGCTGCACGAGTTGGGTCGTTGCGACTATCGACATTGGATTGTTTGGTGGTCAATACTGCCGATGGCTTCAAGTGCTCTTCATTGTCAAGACTTGCCGTCACAGGTGTCGCCACTGTTACAGTTGCAGAAGTGTTTGCCGAAGAACACTGGATAAGGTTGCTACCGTCATAGTCATCGTCCTGTCCGTCTTTTCCATTTTCTCCGCCAAGTCGATGAGCGGCCTGCCGCGTTTCATGATCCTCCCGAACTGCCTCCTGTCGCCGCTGTCCCTCTGCCTGCGTCGCCCGCGCCGCAGGCGAGGCACTTTCCGAGTTACCACCATCGCCATCGCTGACTGGGTCTTCTAGTATGCTCAAATCCTTGCCGGGAGGAGACAAGGACGACCGATTGCCGCCAACCTCGCTACCTATCGGCTGCATCATTTGGCTGTCACGGCGCGCCATCTCGCCCGGACGGAGCACTGAGGCATGCCGGATAGAAGCGTCGTCTTCCTGCTCGGCAAAGTCATCGAGATAGCCTTGCTGCATGAACGAGTAATCATCACGTGAGGACGTGTACGATCGGCGACGTCCAGCCAACATGAACAAGCTCCATTTCAGATCGTCATTCAGCGCTACATCACTACTAATATGGGCTGCTGCCGGTGGTTGAATAAGTGAAGGACCGCCATTCACACCACCAGCGTACAAGGTAGGTGTCAGTGGTACTTGCATGCTGCCACGGCTCCAATTGTCGTCATTAATGTCCATGTCCATGAGATTGACTGGGATCCGCACACTGCTGCTTTGTCGTTTGATCGCCATCGCCTCCTTGTCCTGAACTGCAACCGCCGTTGGTGCTGGGATAGTTTTCTGCTTCTTTTTGCTGCCCTTGCTCCCAGGGCCGGTCGCTCCTGCAACCACCGATGCTTTCTCTCCATGCTTGGCATAGTCGAAATCATCGCCATCATCGTCGTCCTCCATCTTTTGGAATCGTCTATTCGGATCCATCTTGCCATGTAGACGTGCCATGATGCCTCGCAGATCCCTTGCTCCTGGTCCTGCTCCTCCTTCGACCATTGAACTTGCTCCGCCTCGGGAGGTCCCCGACCGACGACGTCGGCGTTGGCGAATGACCAAAGCAACAATCACTAGAACAACAGCGACGCCCGACAGACCACCGATCAAGGACTGAAGAAACCGTCGACGACTCTCCTCATCCGTCTCTGGCCGATAGCCTGGCGGCATGGTCGGCAGCGGCGGCAGTGGCGGGAAGGACGCGACCGTGAAGGTAGGCGGGAGGGGACCATCTTCGCCGCCCATCCCTGTTGGCGACGAGATACTCGATGGAAGAGACGAGGCTATGCTATCGGGCAGGCTAGTGGTCGATGATGAAGATTGTGAGGTCGCGGTAGTTGCCGTCGTCCGTGTCGAGACTGGCGGGAGAAGCGTAGGCTCGGGTTCGGGCAACTTCTCAGTCGTTGTTGTCGGCTTTGGCTTTGAGCTAGTAACAGGAGTCGTCTCGGGTTCTGGAACGAGCTTGGCAGTATCCAAGATCTGGAAGCGACACTGGTCCTCCATCGTCGCAACACCATAGTTGTCAAATCGCCACGACACGACGCGGATAGTACCATCGCCTCCACCGTAGTTGGTACCGCACTTGGGGACAGTGAATCCAACGGTAGGTCCATAGCTAACAGGCTGCATGTCAAACAGCGTCTGGACCATGCGCCACATACCACCATTGGGTCCAGCTCTGTCCATGCAGTAGATAAAGGCCGAAACGCGAGTGGTAACAAATCCCTCAATGTCATTGTCTTCGATCTGCCACGTGACCTTTTGACGGGTGCCAGAATCGAAAACAGCTGGATACGATGGGTAAAGGCAGCGAATGGCATCTACGCTGGGAAGGGTGGAAAGCGGGGCAAGGAGCAGCAAGGCGGCGAACGCTGTCGAATGAAGGACACGCCTCTGCCCAGAGGGACGGCGACCGAGGCGGTGTCTAGTCTCCATAGCGCAACACTCTCACTGTCCACCGAGAAATGGTAGTAGGGAAAGGTGAAAGGGAGAAAAGAAGGGAGAGGGTCGAAGAATAGACGCTTTCCAAGAACGAGGAAGCTTTGTACAAGGATAGAGAGAGAGGGAGGGTTGTGGGCTGTTGTATATGAACGTAGGTGGGCCCAAGCTCAGTGGGGTGGGTGTGGCGAAGGTGACCCAAGTCAAATTTGAGTCAAACAGGGGAAGAGGGCGAGGGGAGCGACTTTCTCCTGTGTCTTTTTATTGGGCTGCGAATAAAACGATATAGGGGAAAGAGGTGAATGAAAGATGGGAAAATGTTGGATTGGAGATGAATGATCAAAGTGAATGCAACCAAAGCTGTGGAGTGGGTGGAAAAAGAAAGAGGAAGAGAGCAAGAATGAGAGTGAGAGAGATTCAGGAACAGAAAAAGAATGAGAGCTCCTCCAAAGGTCTATTTTCCTCGGGGAAGGCGGTGGTCAAGTTTTTTGGGTTTGGGAAAAACTACGGCAAGGGGGAGAGAGAGAGACTACAATCGTGTATGTATGTGTGTATGTGTGTGTTTCGGTGGTGCGTTAGGTGTGGGCAATCAAACTTGCGCTTCTGTCAGATCAAAAAGAATGCTCTCAAGGCAGTTGTAACCTTTCATTTATACACTATCCAATCGATGGGCAATCTGCCAGCTTCGCTCGTCCTTTTCCTCGATCGCTTCTCTCAATCGTATCCTTTTTGTTCAACCTGCTGATATGTTGTAATGGTGTTGGAGTGCACACAAGCTCTCCGCTGTCTTGTCTTGATACAGTCGCTATCCCTGCATGCCGACGGGGTACCTGGAGAGAGACTTTGTGGAAAAAAGAAAATGCACGCCACCGTTCACAAGTTTGATTGACCAGCTGCGAGACGAAAATAAAGATTTTATCCAGAAGTATGGGTAAGTGAGCCGTTCATGAGAAATGGCCGGGCACGGTTTTCTTTTCTCTTTTTTTTTTTTTCTCTCTCTCTCTCCATCTAACAAGCGCCTTTTCTCCCTAACCAAACACGGTGAAATTAATGAGCAACATCTGTTAACCATGGGGAATTTGGAGTCGAAGTCCGAAGCTTTGCACAACAAACAATCGTCTTCCCCATAGTTTGGGTGCTCTTCTCTCTCTTCTCTAGAAAGCAACAGCGAAGAAAAAAAGTGTTACGCCATCTAGAATGAGCAGTGCATCTGCACTTTATCCACGAGTCGGAGAAAAGTAAAAAGATAGAGAAAAAGGTGAGAGCGCGAGCGAGAGTAAGCACCGCAACCTCGCTGAATTCCAAATGTACTTTGGTTGTCAGCTCCGAGAGGACAGACCTACGCGCCACAAACAGTTTTATCACAATTTATCAGGCCGCGGCTCACACCGCCCATTGGACAACTCCAAATTCTACACCCATCTCAGCATGGTCTCCAACAAAAACAATTATTCATTCAGCAGCCACAGCATATCTTTTGCTACGCATTGAGAAGCCTCTTCACTCGCGCGTTGTTTTCCCTCCCTCCCCCTATCAACATGTTCACGGATACTGGAATATATAGCGCTGTCAGTGGGTGGAACAACGAAATAAAGTAGCGGTCCAAGTGCTGGTTGCACTGAATGTGCTATGCAAATGTGCTGTGTGGACAAGTAAAGGAGAGAGAGAGAGAGAGAGAAAAAGTTGAAAAGAACTGTGTGTTCGAGAGACAACGTATATGTGTGGATTTGTGTGATTGTGTACGTGTTCTGGTATGACCAAGGAGTGCGCTGTTCAAGCGTGATTGAGTGGTGTGTTCTAAGAAGATTGGTCCTAGAGCATGATGGACACAAAGGGCACACAAATGGAGTTGTTTATCCCGTCTAGAACTGACGCCCAGTCCAGTCCAGATAGATAGAAAGAATGGCAACATGCCAGCCTCAAAGAAGTGCAAAGAAGAGTGGACAACACCACAGCTGTGCTGTGTACAATAACACGCTCCCAGGGGTTGCAGACAACCGCAGGACAATAGTGAAATTGACGGCGTACCACACATACAACCAAAAGTCGAGTGAGAAAAATGGTTCATTTTTCGGATTTGGATTCATTTTTAGTAGCTGTACTCATTCATGACATACATTCCCCACCGATCATAATAAAGCGTCTGAAGGATTGGAAGTCTTTAGATGAGAGTGTATGCGTAAAAGGTTTGAGAGACCGCCACACTGTCATCAAAGAGCGAGCAACACGGAGTCAGTACCAAAAAGACATACTGAACGCAAGACGATGGTCAACCGACCGACAGATAAATTGTTGTTTGTTTTGGTTGCCCAAATGCATGCGTTACAAGCTGTCTGTCCATCCCCTCTTTCCCTCTTTCGCCTTTTTGAAATCGTCTCGGAAGTAGATCCGGCTAGACCATTTTTCGCAAGGCGCAAAGCCAGAATAAGAGCTGTTTCCCCCCCCCCTCTTCCTCTCAAACCAACATCCACGACAACGATGATGATTACGACGCCATGCATGTACTCATGGGATGCAGTATCATGTCTTGAATCTTTTTAAGAGGAGAGAAACCATGACATTACCCTAATAGGAGAAAGTGGAGGGGGGTAGAGAGAGAGAGAAAGAGAGAACGTGCAAAGAGAGAGGGGGAGAGGGGATGTTGCCATTCCTGTTCATTTGCCACGACAAAATTGGGCCAAGGGCTTCCTGGGAAATATCGTCAGCGATTGTTTGTCTGCCCTCGTGCCCTATCAGTTCTAACCTGTTGCCTGTTACGACAGTCGACTCACGGCGAGACGGAAACTGAGCACCATTTTTCCCAGCAAGTCGTCGGTCTGCTCGGTCGGTTGGTTGGTCGGTCCACCTATACCTGTCTCTCTTTTCATTCATTCAATTCCTTTCTCTCTCTCTCTCTTTCTTCATTTACTTTTTCATGCTTCATCACTACTTCTCATCCCCTCGCTATTAACCCTCTCCCCTTGTACATACACCTCCCAAATACCCTTTCCTCCTATTTCTGTAATTTGTAATCCATATTAAAACAGACATAGTCCAAACAACACTCGCAACACAACACAACACATTACAACACAACATAGACACACAGACACGTACCACCCCGCGCGCACATATTCTATTACCTACCACAGCATGCCTTCAAGAGTCTCGGTTGACTTGAGCTATGGATCCTCCTCTGCATTGGCACCCGTCAGCAGCAGTACCAAGTCGTCGCTCGCACCTACAGGGCAGCAACTCGAGCATTCAACATCAACATCCGCTAGCGCTTCTTCGCCCTTATCCGTTGCTCCCATTACCCCCATGACCAAACACAAAGAGTTTGTTGATGTGAACACAAGAGCAGAGCGCCTTCCCACGGATAGTGCCTTTTCTGATGCCCAACAACAAAAACAACAGCAGTTGTATGACCCCCAACAACAACAACAACAGCCTAGCAAAGTCATCGATACAGACATGGAAGTGGACTCGAACAACGACTCTGAAGACAATGGCGCAGAGACTGATTCCACCTCAAACTCGCACTCCTCTGGCTCGCACCCTCACTCGCATCCAACCACTCCTGAACAGTCGGCCTACTTTTGCTTTGGAGACCGTTGCTATGCTTCCTCGGACCCTGACACCTTCAGCACAATAGTTTCTCCGTCGCCAATAGACGGCCACAAAGGCAAGGGTAAACATATCACAGCGACAGAAGTTGTTTCGCCTTTGTCTGATACACACTCCAAAAATTCGAGCTTGCCATCTATTACATCGCTTGTCTCAATCGACGAGGCTGAAGACGAAGCAGAGAGTGACGACAGCCATGATGCAAAGGGCAAGAGTAAAGGCAAAGGCAAAGGCAAAGGTAAGAGTTGAAAAAACAGAGGTACAGCGAATGGTACAACATTACCCTCACGAGAGCATTCCATTATTGACTCTTCTTTGTAACGGGTCTATGCATTTAATAACAGCAGCATTAGACAACAAAGGCTCATCATCCTTGAGCTCGTCGTCGTCGTCTTCGTCCCTCTCTTCCTTATCGGGCACCTCCACGCCGCCAGGGCATGCCTTTTCTTCCACCTCTCCTTCAGAGTCGAGTGAGTTTGGGACTGCCTCCACTTCGGCTTTGGGCTCTTCATCCTCTGCAGGCTCATCTAGCAAGAAATCGCCCGTGCCTAGTCTCCCACGCCTTGCATCAGCCCATTATACCCCATACACCAATGGCAGTAGCAGCAATGCGGGTGAAAGTAGCAGCAAAGCAGCAGGCAGCAGCAGCAGTAAACCGTCCCTGGCGCGTGCAACCACCTCACCACCCACGGTACATCAACCATCATCATCATCGTCGTCGTCATCTTCATCAGCGGCAGTAGCAGCAGCAGCGGCAACAGCAGGTGCTTCGTCCTCATCCTCGCCATCGTCATCTTCAACAGTAGTACCTGCGCCAACTGCGCCAACTGCGCCCACCGAGCCCAAACTAAGCGAACGCACATTCACACAAGAGGACTTGATCGCGTATGAAGATTTGCCCAAAGACTTTGACTTTGGAGGTGATCTTCCCTTTTACGACATTGACCCACGGACAGGCGTGATTTATGGTGATCCACATGCAGTCATGCGACAGTTCCTTTGCCCGGATGCTTGCTTTGACCAGTACCAGTTTGAACACGACGCGAACGATCCCAAGAAGATCAACATCTTTAACAAGCACGGTGCATTGATCTATTACTACCCAGGCCGGATGATCGGCAACGACCAAGACTCAATTCGGTGCCTCACCGTTGCTGGCCCGCTGTGGACGATTAGCGGCCGAATCTCGACCTGGAATACGCTGACAGCAACCGACCCGACCAACCATCGGCAGATTCGTATTGTGATGGAGGGCCCAAAGAAGTCGCGGCCAAGCAAAGACAACGTCGTGTCAGCAAACTCGGCTCCAACCCCGTTGAACCGGTTCGTTTTTCGCTGGAAGGAGAGCGACTGTGTGGTTGAATACCGCAAGCAGAAGGACCAGTACCGGATCACCGTCTCTGAGATGTGTGGCGGCACTTCAAAGTGGAAGCCCCCATCAGCGTTCAGACCCGTACAAACGTTCCATGGCGAAGGTATGGAGGGCAATGCTTTGGCACAGTCCAACGCCCAATTAGGCACGCCTTCACCCTTTGATGCGACACGGTATCTCCAGCAGTTATCCGAGTTCCGTGTGCAGTCAGGTCCTGTCCGCAAAGAAGGAGTGTTTGAACTGTACAACCCTGATACCATGCCAGTCGAGTTCCGAACATTCTTGATGCTTGTATCTCTCGTGGTTCTAGAAATTGTTCGACCAGTGGATGAAAAAGCGATGATCAAGGAATTCCCCAATTTGGTTATTGCCAACCGTCATCGCATGGCTCTCACAGGCGGCATGCGTGCCAACTCGGCTGCGGCCATGGCCTCGATTGGTACTCCAGGAATGGCTGCGGCTACAATGCGACCCCAGAATCCAACAGCATTGATTTCGATGCCAACCGCCCCCCTGATTTCATCAACCGCAACCTTTTGTAGGCCACCACCTGATTATTTCTCTGTTCCTTCGGCGACAGACCCAACTACTACAACGACAACAACAACGGCGACGACAACTTTCTCGGTTCCAAGTTCGACATCATCGCCATCTGTTTCGAATTCAGGATCTGCTTCGGTGTCAACCAAGTCACTCCCAGACACAATGACCTCGACAAGCTCGACCACACCGTCCGCTGTCGCTCCTGTGTCCATACCCCCAGCCTCGGTGGCTACGAAGGTGACTCCATCGACCCAAGTTTCCTCTTCACCACCATCGTCCAAAAACAAACCAAAGAAGAAGTGGGGATTCTTTAGTCGAAAGTAGGCTTTTTTCCCCCCTCCACGTATGTTTTTTTTTGTGTACATGTCAAATATATAATATTTTTCCTTGAAAAAACCAAAGCATGTTAAAATGATTTCTATTGTTTTTTTACTTTTGCTCGATTGTGGTATAAGTCATGCTGCTGGCGAGGGTAAAGGTGCCAAAAGAGAGGATAGGTTGAATGGAGCGAAGAAGAAGGGGTTCAATATATAATACATGGTTACAAGATAAAAAAAGAAAAGGAAAACAAACATGACAAAAGAATGGAGAGATCCTTATTGCTTGCTGATCTTGGACTCATAGTCGATCCAGGAGCCAGCATAGTTGCGAACGCCATTGTAGCCGAGGCTCTTGGCGGTCTCGAAAGCAATACCCGAGCGGCGTCCACTTCTGCAGTAAAAGATGACTTCGTCATCCTTGTCAAACTTCTTGAAGCCTAAAAAAATTATTGGGTTCAATCAAAATAAACAAGCCGTTAGTGTTATGGTTCTCAGTTCCAAAGGAAGCCTTTTTGAAAGAATGCATGTGGGAGTTGTTGTGGAGATGCAAATAAGAAGTTTGTTTTTTCCCACCCCGGACTGAAACGGATTCCATGCGTCCGGTTCATTTAAAAAAAATATATTATAAGAATAACCTCCCGACCGGGTCCTTCCCTGTTTTGTCATGGTGGATTCTCCGCTCTTTTTCGTTGGGTATTAAAAAAAAAGTGTATGATCATAATGATTCATCCGTCTCGTTTTGGTATCCGTATGCACAAGTCTGGGAGGAGGTTGAGAGCTTGTCTTGTCTCCTTCTTTTCCTGTTATACCCGCCATGTCCACTTTATGCCGGATCCTGCTGCGCTGATCGGATCGGCAAAAAGGTTAAGAGCCACCTTTTATCCTGAGAAGAGCCTCCATGCATGTCCTTTTTGGTGTTCCATGACTCTATGAATCCCACGCATGCTATATCTCTGTTGGGGGTACTCAATTGCCCAGATTTTGTCAGGAAGGGGGTCTTTTTTTCGTACCAAAACGAGCCTCAAACTCCTTGGGCTCGAGTGCCAGTGCCTCTTGCAGATTGCCGACGGGAATGTGGTGAGAGGTTGGGATCACGCCTTGGGCAACCTCACCGGGCTCGCGAACGTCGATCAGAACATAGTTCTATCAATATTATGGGGGGTTCAAACCGAAGGAACAATTAATAAGTGTTTGCACGATCGGGATCTCTTTGATCAAGTAATATCAGCAAGAGTCTCTCTTCATGTTTCTGTGCTTTTTTTTTCTTACCTTCTCAGCCTTGTGGATGCGCTCATCGAGCTCCTCAAAGGTAACAATTTCAGGCTTGTTGTGGGGCATGGCGTTGGCAGCAAAAGTTGAGAAAGGAGATGCGGGCGTGCGAGCAGCGAAGGCGGCGCGAGGAACGGTCTGGCGGGTGGCGTGGTACAAGCTAGGGAGGACGAGCGACGAGAAGGAGGGCATTATGGATAGAAAGAGAAAGAGGAAGAGAAAAAAGAAAACGAAAAGAAGGGAGAGGAGTGATGAAGGCTGAAGGCTGAAGGGTTTTATGATGGGGAGGGATGGGAAATGTAAGAGCAAAGAAATGAGTTACAACAAGAAAAGAGATGCAAACACCTGGGAGCCGTTATTTCTCATAGGGATCGAGAATGGTGACAGCGAAAACAAAGCACGCCATTGTTCCTTATTTTTCCCTTGGCTTTGTCATTCTCTGATTTCCATAAAAAGGCGTTGGTGAACTTTATTCACACAGCAAAAGTGTGGGGAAAGATCAGGAACAGATATCCTGCAAAAGATCTTGATGCAAAATCTGGCAGGTCTTCTGCCACTCTACTTATCTTTATCTTCAATAAACTATGCATGAGATGCACGTCTTGTCTTTTGGCTGTCATCACAGCCGTGTGGTAAGAGTTCAACCTCACACCTATTCAAACCTTTTATTTTATCTTTCGAGATCTTTTTGGCACGCTTTCATGCACGCACATGAACGCAAACGCCTCGACATGGAATGGACAACTCTCATGAATGCATGTTTCAGTCAATGTGCTAGCGTGCAGACACACACTAGTTTGGATACGATTCATGTAAAATGCCCTCTAAAACACAGAGTTATCTAATAGACATTCCTGTAGAATGGAAGCAAATGTCACCTCCATAATGATGTATAGGTTTAACATTGGCAGGGAAATTAGGAACATGGTGCTCAAGGGAAGCAATGCCATGCTGCACTCAGCGCATAGTATACAAACACAGATAGCATCAAAGGCGACAAAGATTAAGTCGTTTAGATGCGGAAACGCGCCCCACTCGAGAGAGTAAGATTCGCGTCTTATCTGTGAGCACATACCCACAGTTTATTGTCATTTTGATAGGCATTTTACGTAGTCTTGGTTGGCCCTTTTGTGGAAAGAGTATATCAAGCTTTCAGCTTAATCTAAACTGGCGGCTCAGATCTAATGTGGATCAGGTATGGAAGGAAGAGCGACGGCAACATGTATTCTCTTAGTCACTCTTCTTGTCTACTCCGCACAATAAATTCCTTGTCATCACCTTAAGGCTATTCGACTTGGAGAAATTTCTCTGTAGTCAAATGGACCATTATAGCTCTTCATCTTGGTTACAGTAGAAAAGCATCCAAGGATTGACCAGAGTGATAAATATTGTGATGGACATCACTGATCCATCCAGGGGCATTGTCTAATTGCACGCGCCTAATGCATCCTGAGTGCTTTTCGCTCTGGTCTTTTGAGCACACCCTTGATCAATCCTGTCCTCACAATGTCGCCCTGGGGACTATCATCTCTTATACACCTTGTCTATGTCGCTGCTCCTGTTTCCAGCAATCCTTTTTGATTGGTCCTCTTACGCCCAGGACCCAACTCCTATGGATGTGTACTCAACATTCAATTCCTGCATTCCTTGTTTATGGCTGTCTCTTGAGGAGGTATCTAATGTACCCCACTGTCCATTATTCTCTAGAATGCAATTTCTCTGACCCCTTGAATTTTCTAGCCTCTGCGGTGGCTCCGCCTGTACGAATCTTGCACACCAACATACCATGTGCATCCTTAAATCTGGATCTCTTCTCCTCCCGCGTCCACCGTATCTAATACTTTGTTAGATTTGAGGCTTTGATGGTGCTACTAAGTTTATGAGACAACTCATCCCACCCCATGCTAGTATTCTTATAAGCTGTTCACCAGATATTTCCTTGCATTCATATATTTGACGCTGGGAAATCCGCTATTGGAAACGATGCTCATACAGCACTTACTGGCTACAATTTGCATGCCATCATTTTCAATCGACCATGGAGATACTGGCAAGAAAAGTCTTTTGTTTGATCTACGGATTTTCTTACTCTTCAAGTGGATGAGCACTACAGAAAAACAAAAAGGGGTGGTTTTTTTTTATCCCTCATTCCTGCAGCTGCTGCCTTGTGTTTGACAGCCATCCTTCTTCGTAGCCATAGTAAAAAACTCTAAAAACTCTAGTTACCAATTCAATCGCTCTTTTACCTGCCTATAAGATGATTTGGCCAACTTTTGCAGCCATCCTTTCGTATATAACACGACACTCTTCCTATTTCATCGTACAGTACGCAAACATACACCTCACCATACTTCGATATTTGTCACTACATTTCTCCATCACCCACAAAAAAAATCATTGCAAAACCCAAACGATACAAGAATCCAAACGATACAAGAACCCACTCTTCGAAGCTTTTGTTCTTCGCGTCACGTAAACCTTCGCCAAGAACCTTTGTAAAACTCGGGCAAAATAACCAGCAAAAGTTCCACTCTTTTTCACGCTCTTACAAACAAGAAACTTAATCTCGTAAGTGAAGTACACACCCCCAGTCGCTTGAGTGAGATCATACACGAGTATCATGCAGTAATGGGCTAAACGCCGTAGCTCATTCTAACCTTTTGCTGATACTTTTTCCCATTCACTTTCATCATGTTTTGTGTGCGATCATAAAGAATGTTCTTCTCTCAGCCACGAACCGCAAGGACAGAGCGTACTGAGCATAAAGACACAGGCCGTTTCCAAACTATCTTTGCAGTATTACTGATGCTCAATGTGTTCATTACGTGCACTAAGGTGGCTGGGCTTCCATCCATTAGTACTTCCAATGATCCTTTCTACCGAAGAGCGCTCCCAGAAGGCGAATGCCCCCGTATCAATCCGTCTGATGGAGCTTCAGTTATATATCCTGTTGGATGGGAAAAGTTGACAGCTGCTGAGAAGTGCAGCGTAAAAAGACGGTGTAAGGGGCGGCCGCAATGCTGTATTGATTTGTGCACAAGGAGTTCTCGCTATATTTGTGAAAACGAAATTGACTGCCAAAGGATCAAGCAGACCTTGGACTATGATGCCTGCAAGACTGGTCAGCGCTGTCTGGAGTGGAGTATGAGCGGTTGCGCCCATGAGGATCAAATTATTAGAGGCAGCCACTGTTTCTGTCGGCAGTACAACAAAGATTGTGTATAGGATTGGGGCTCCTCCATGTTTTCATACTCTCTCAATTTTATTAAATATCTCTTGTTGGCCACTTTGTAGAGACGATTTTTTTTTTACAGCTCCATACTTACAATATATGTGTTTCATCGAGTTTCTCAATCATTGCGTTTCTTGTGCTCGCACTGAAGTTCCTCAGACCTGATGTCTGTTTTTTCTGTTTTTGTCCAATCTACTAGCTCATTTGTTTCTGGAGCATTGAGAAGGAGGCGTAACATGATAGTGTAGACTAGATGTCAGCATACTTCTGTTGGAAATAGATGATTTTGTTGGTGTCCTTGTTGATAGTTACCATGTAAGTTTTCCAACTATGGTATTGTATGTGCTCTCGTGCTAATGCAAGCAATACCAAAAACACGTTTCTGAGCATATATCGCTACCATGCTCCTTGTTACCAGGATCAACAAGTGGGTATTATGGAAGAAAAAACTCTGGATGGTCCGACAAATTTTTTCATTTCCCTTCCCTTCACCCCCTATATCCAGATTTAACAGGTCTGTTCCCATACAAAGGTGTGATATTCAGCCTTGTGTTCGGTGTCAATGGGTGGCTATGCCGAAAACACAACTTGAAATGCGACTGTTTATGTTTAATGACATGTACGACGAAATGAAAACAAAAGGGAGCCGCTGCTCAATGCCTCAACCGAGCAATTGTTCTACTTCTTTGGTGTACACGTTTTATTAGTCAGACAGCATGGTGTGCCCTAGTGGTTCAGCTGCTCACTGAACGACGAGTAGACAATTGCCGAAAAGATCTGGAGCTCCTTGACTCTGGACAAGCTATCGACATACTCATTTGGCACACCATGAATGATCAAATGTACCTGGCGTGCCACCAGTGGCAGGAGAGTCGCCAATGGGACCGAACGATCAACGTCCTCCTCATCTTCAATCTCCTCGATCGCGCTCCGTGGTTCAGCCAGCAGGAATGGATTGAAGGTCGGCTGCAGAGCCAACTGCAACCGTGCAAATGCTGTTGTCAGAGTCTTATCGAGTACCGTCGTAAAATCCTCGCTGTCGATAAAGTCGCGTGTCTCATCCAACAGGTTACGCAGCACAGGGTCGTCGACGACCACATCGATCTCGTCCACGCCTCCAGCTCGCAGCACCTCACGTTCGTCCGCAGCATCATCCGGCAACAAGTACTCGCGCATGTTCACTGGCTTCATCTCGTCGGAGCCTTCCTGCTTCTCGTACTCGAGTCGCTCGCGGATATCTGCCAAGAGCTCGGAAAATTCCTTGGCGTTGAGTTGTTGCTTGAGCGACATGCTGCCAACCACAGCCTGGACGACTCGGTGCACGCGTTCGTTCCACTTGCGCCAGCCTTCGTGCAACAACCAGTAGCTGAAGGTCAGGTACTTTTTCTCGGTTTGGAAGTCCAGAATGCCGTTGGTGGAAGACATTGAGCCCTTCGTGGTACTCTCAATACGGATCGAAGGATCGGTATTTGACAGAGCCACGACGGAAGAGACATAAGTGAAGCGGCCAAGTAGGTTGAGTTGCAGTTGTGTCAACAATGTAAGGAATGTGAGCGAGTAGAGTGCTGTGAGTGTCCGCGTGAAGCCTATTTTCCATAGATGAATCAGTGTTTGAGTTTGTCAGTTATTGTGCAATTTAGAGTTTACACAGTTGAACGGGTGAGCGAGCCAGTGAGAAGGCTGAACGGTGGGTTGAGAAGCAAGAGGAAGTGTGAAGGAGGTGAAAAGGGGGGGGGAAGAGAGAGAGGACTTACTCATGATCTTGAGCTCGTTCCACAGCTCGAGTTTGGTGCGTCGATCAAGAACAGGAGGTTCAGCCTCTGGAGTGGTAACAGGAGTTGGCTCTTGCTGCTGTTGCTGCTGTTGTTGTTGCGTATTCTCCTCCTCGTGGACCTTGATCACTACCGGTGCTGGCGTTGGTTCGATCGATCCATCGGTGGTGGCTTTGTCATCAGCATTCCTATCCTTTTCCTCTGACTCCTCGGTTGACACTTCTCTCTTTTCGGCTGCATCGGTTGGTTCCTCTGCAGTTGTTCCAGAGATATGGCCATTTGTCTGTTCGTCCTTATTCTTGTCAACCTCTGTTTCTTCATCGCTGGATGATGATGATGTGGATGGTGATGTTGCCTCGGCGCCATTGGGTTGCTGTTTCTCGTCCGTGTCTTCCTTGGACAAGGTCGTTTCGTTCTGGTGTGCATCCACTGTCGATTCGGGCGAAGTACCGTTTGGTTGCTTTGTGGATTGCTCAGTTGTGGTTGCTGTAGAATCCTTGGTCACCTCGGCGTCGTCGGCTTTCTTTGCAGGCAGAATCATTGAGCTCTCAGGGGTTGGTGCCGGAGTTGGTCGCTGTGAACGAGACTGCTGTAACTTGGCTGTGATCAGTTCCACGTTGAGTTCATGCAGCAGTTGATCTCCGAGAGTCGGCAACAAGGACAGCACGGTGAAGACACAATCCTGCTGGTTTTGCTCAAAACGACGTTTCATGCTAGTTATATGGAGTTTTTTTTTGTGCAAGTATCAATGGTCGGTCAGCCCCCTCCTTTGGCTTCAATGGTCTGGGGATGGAGAGGAAAGATGCTCCTCCACACAAAGGGACGGGAAATTATTCTGTCGGGGAGAAAAATACAGACACACGCACAGCTAGACGGACGACTATAGCTCTCTGTAGGAAGCGAATTGCTATTAAAAACTACTTACTTTTCTTTGGCGGTTCTCTCCTGGGCAGACTTTTCCTGAAACTCGATCAGCTTGCTTTTGGCATACTTGCCCATCATGTAGATGCCACCAGTGATGCCAGCAGTGATCATGAGCCCACGACGGTGTCGCTGGGCAAAGCCCTGAATAGCGCCAATCATTGGAGGGGGGGACAAGTGTGAGTCCGAGGATAGGTGGAGAGGAAGGAAAGGAAAGAGGAAACGAAGGTAAGAGTGAAGGGAAAACAGGTAAAAGTCTTCGGGAGAGGTTGACGGTGTTGGGAGCAAGGGAAGCGACGACTTTCACAAGGTGGGTACCCCCCACCTTCACACCCTTCTTGTTAGCCAGCTCTGCACGTGAGAAGACAGAAGGGTGACTGTCTCCCGGTAAGCAGGCCTCCCCTCTTACTCTCACGGCTTTCTCGTCGTCGTCATTATACTCTACCTCCCCTGGCTCTCTCACTCACTCACCCACACTCAACTTGCTCATTATTATTATTCCTGTTTTTCCTACTCTACTCTTCCATTAACCTTCTCGACTCTACGACACTATACCACTTCATGGTATGTGTGGCTCATTCATTTCATGCGTTTTAAAACGCGAACAATAATGTTACTTTGGTCATCAATTAAAAGTGCGCTCTCATTATTTTCTTTTTTCGCGTTTAACAAACAGGAGGGACGACACGGCCAAAAGAAGCAGGCTTTCACGCCCGAGGGCCTCAAGGCCAAGAGTGAACGCGAGGCTGAGCAGGTTAAAGAGTTTTTGCAGCTCAAGGAGCAGCTGAAAAAAGTGGTATGTGTCTATCTTTCTACACGCTTTCTTTTTTCTCACACCAACGAACAATAAACAATTTTAGTATGCCGTCTTGGATAACAACATTGACTTGCGCCCTCTTCCAACTTTACTCTGTTATGATGCCGTCCACATTCTTTGCACATTATATGTAGCAAGAAGAAAAGCGACACGATAATGAAGCACTCAAGGTGACAACACTGATCCTGCGTCGTACGCCCGATTACTACACTTGCTGGAATATTCGCCGTAATATCCTCCTCGAGGGCTTTCTCAAGGACGTGTAAGTGAACAATCTGTGGGTACCTCCTTTTTTTTTCTTCCGTCCTTTCGCCTCTTCTAATATCCATGGTATCGAATGCGCGCTGATGTGTTATTGAGAACTTTTCTCTTGTCCTGATCAATTCCCAATCAACCATGGTTTTTTAGTGATACTGAAACGGCCGAAAAGATCTATATGGGAGAGCTCGAGTTCTTGCAGGAAAACCTCAAGCTCAATCCAAAGTCATACTACATGTGGAACCACCGTCGTTGGTGCCTCGAACATATGGTTAACCCACCATGGAATAGAGAATTGGCTATGGTGAGCAAGTTTCTTGAGCTTGACGCCCGGAATTGTAAGTTGACACCTGGCATATAAAAAAGCCTTTGGGAATGATGTCATTTGTACGAGAGAGCGAACTAGAGTCTTGAATAGGCCAATTGGCTGGCCAGTGTCTCCAACTACACCAAGCAACGTGTCCATACTGACATTCTCTCTGTGTCGCACTTACATACACGTACTAGTCCATGGATGGGACTACCGTCGATATATCATTCGTCAGCTGGATCGTCAGGACAATGGCAACACTCAAAAAATTCTGGAACGTGCACAAGCCGAGTTTGACTTTACAACTACCAAGATCAGCCAAAACTTCTCCAACTACTCGGCATGGCATAATCGCAGCAAGCTGTTGACGCAGCTCACAGAAAATATGACAGAGGCAGAGCGGCAGCAAGTCATTGATAATGAGTTTGATCTGGTGAAGAACGCCATTTACACCGACCCCGAGGATCAAAGTGCATGGCTGTACGAACTGTGGCTCATCGGCCGCATCAACAAATGCATCTCTGTTCTTGGTGCCTCGGTCATTTCTTTCCAACCACTCGAAATTGTTCTTGCCTTTGACGAGACCATCAAGCTGCGGCGCCCCTTCACCGTCACGACAAGAGTTGACAACAAAGTTGTGCCGCTGGAAGGCGAGTGGAAGGCGACAGGATCGGATGCAGAGCTGGGATCCGTGTGGATTTTCCAGCAGAGTCCCGAATCTGTCTATGGCCCGACTGTCGAAGTGCTCGTGTTTGCCGACGACGTTTGTGGTCAACGTGCAGGCTCACAGCTGCTAGCACCAGCTTGCTTCGAACTCGAAACGATGAACCAAAACTTTGACGAAATCTCAGGGCGGTTGGTTCGTCTGCCGATCGGCCGTAATCTCATGTACGATGTCACCCAGCGCATTGGTCCTATCCCACCACCGGACGGCAATATTGACAACCCATCACAGACAACAACCGGCACTCGCAGCACCAAGCGGTATCTCGTCACATCACTGACAACTTCAGAGTCGGCACAGGACCGCATTGACCTGTTGGAGCGGGAGATTGCAGTGGTGAGGGAGCTGATGGAGCTTGAGCCAGATAGCAAGTGGCCGATTCAGGTGCTGTCGATTTTGCTGTCAGAGCTGCGCAAGAATTACAGTCTGTTTTCTGTGCGAGCAAAGGAGATTGATGATGAGTGCATTGAATTACAGGAGCGACTGATCCAAATTGATCCGCTGCGTCAGGAGCGGTACGAAGATCGTCGGACACAACTCGTCTTTGACCGTGAAACGCTCCCCTTGCTGCAGGATGCACAGGCTTGTCGGTACCCTGAGATTGAGTTCCGTGCGACTCCTGATGCCAGCAAGGACAGTGGCAGCACCCAGATTTTGCTCAGCAGCGTTCAACGGCACCTGGACCTGTCGATGCGAGGACTGACACATATTCCAATTTCATCGTACTTTATCCATCTACACACACTGAATCTGGACAACAACTCGATCACGTCGACACGATTTTTGCGCAACTTGTTGTCGCTGAAGCACTTGGTTCTGTCCAACAACTCTATCAAGCGGTTGGAGGGCTTGCAACACGCGCCATCGCTCGAATTTTTGACGCTGGAGAACAACCTGATTGCGCGGTGGGAAGACTTTGTGTCGGGCTTTGTGTTTTGGCGCGAAGGCAAGATCAGTCGGACTGGAGCCACGGTGCTGGTCAAACTCGGCGGCAACCCACTGATGGAAAACGAAGGAGGCGAATATGTGCTGGAGAAGCGATGGGAGGATGTCGGCGTTGTCGGAGTGCATGTCCAGTTCAAGACGGATGAGCAGATCAAGGCCGAGGAGGCTCTTGCTGCTGCCGAGGCACAGGCCGGTGTCGTCGGCACAGTTGTGACAGAAGGCACTCGACGTGTTAGCACAACGATGGTGGAATTTGACGCTGGACCTGCTTCGGCCACCACTGGATCCAACTGATTTTTCTTTTCCTTTGTGGGGTGTTCTTATTGTCGTTGTTGATGATGTTGATGATGTTGATGAAATGCCATCTATTACTACTACAATGAAAGCCAAGCATAGTAAAATACAGTCGTGCATTCGCCTCTTTTTCTCTATAAGAGAGAAGATACAAAAATATCTGCTACATCTAATAGGATGAGCCATCAGGTAGTATCACAACCTGGAGAACAAGAAAAGAAAAACACAATAGCCTCTATTCCAAAAAGTTTGCAGGGTGTTATTTGATTGAGTAGAAATATGGCTACAACGAATGAAAGGATCAAATTCGATATTATTCAATATTAAATAGGAAAGAGAAATAGCGAGGACAGAAAATAGGCGGCGTTGTTCTCGCAGTAAAAAAAATTATGGAGGGAAAAAAAAGGAAGAGAAAAAAGAGAATAGGGAGGCAAGTCAAATGAGTCCCTGATGAGCCATGGTTTTTTTTTACAGTTCATCCATCCCACTTCCGCGTGAATTGTGTAAAAAGAACTGCGCGGAGCACAAAAAAAAAGTTTAAATGTACCCGACATGGATACCAATGTTGGCCAATTTTTATCTAAAGAAACATGCACAGCACACAATTTATGATATTCGGTATACATCAATTCAAAGCATAGGCTGTATTCATGATTTTAAGAAAAAGATCTTTTAAACTATAACTGAAGAAAGTTGAGTTGTGGAGGGAAAATGGGGGGGGACAGGGACATGGGGCTCTCTCCATGTCCCCACCCCCGCCGCCGCCGCTTCGCTCCCATCATTATCACCATTGTATGACCACCACCACTACCAACTCCCACTTTCACTCTCATTGCAAAACCACCTTGAACACGGGTGATAAATGTTATTATTTTAATGTTGTCATCAAAGAAAAAGAAAGGGGCATCAAAATGAAATGGCAAACTTTTAAAAAATCATGAAAAATGGGAATTAAAAGAAAAAGGAGATGACATGATATCTTATAACAGGTGTTATTTACGGAAAGTTCATCCGTCCACCACCTGTTGTTGTTGTTGTTACTGCTGCTGTTGCTGATGTTCCTCCTGCTCCACCCGCAATCTGGGACGGTACCCCTGACACACGATGAGAAGGCGACGACGAAGCCGTGGCCGTCGACGCCGTCTCATCCGTCACGGATGGCAACTCGGTCGAGCGTGGAACCTTGTAGTTGGCTGCCTGGTCCCACGCCTGCTGCTGCTGCTGTTGCTGTAGCTGTTGCTGCTGGAGCAACTGCAACTGCAGTTGTTGGCTCGGCAAAGACCCGCTCGGCAGGGGCGACTCGATTGGCGGCAGATGCACCGCCGTCAGATGCGGGGTATATTGAGAGCGTGCAAGATCCGGATGTCCCATTGCCGCGGCTGCCGCTGCTGCCATTGCGGCCTCGGTAGCCGAAGTCGAGGCGCCACTCACACCAGGCCATGGCCACGCCCATGTCATCACTGGTCCTTGCATCGGCGTGGTTGTTTGTATTGGCTGAGTAGAGGCGATGGGTGGCGAAGGTTGTTGTTGAGGTTGTACAGCTCCGACTACGGTTGTTGGGACAGCGCCAAACGGTGGCGAAACAGGCGCATTACTGGCTGCTGGGTTGTTGGGGTCGACTGGAATAAACTGTGGCGACGCTCTATTGCCCTCGCGGTACAACAATGGTGGAGGAGGCGGGTACGATGGAGGGATGGGCGAGAGCGGTGCAGATGTGTCTGGGAAGGAGGTTAGACCAGACGTCAGTGCACTGACAGGATCAATTGACGACTCGTATGACATGGTCGATGGTGAGGAGCCTCCAGGTTGTACTACTGCTGGAGCTCCCGCGGCGACGGCAGCAACAGTCGTGACTGCACCAGGCGGCAAAGGTGGTGGTGGTTGATAACCCGTTGCAGCGCCATTGCCATACCATGAAAGGAGTCGCGATTCCAAGTGTGAGTTGGGCGTACCACTCAAACGGGAGCCACTGGTCGGGTCAACATAGGCTGTACCCGAAGTGGGTACCATAGCAACAGCGACGGGCATGGCAGCCTCGGGCACGGTGGGGAGTTGCTGGTGCGATTGCGAGTTTGGATGAACGACCATCGACCAACGCGGAGTCATGCTATTGTGGGGGGCAAACATGAGATCCGATGTCGATGACTGTGGTCGCTTCGCGCCTACACTGCCAGCGACACTGTTCCGGTCGGCGAGTGGGATCAGCAAGTATTCTGAAGCGTAAGGTGCTGCCGTGAACTGTTCCGACTGTGCACGGCTCCGGCGGTCCGTGGGTGTAGGGATAGTCATCGATGCGGCCTCTGCCTCGTTCAGTCGCCTTCGTGCCGCTTCTTCCTCGAGCTGAAGTTTCGACAGGTCTTCCTTGGAGCTGGACGGACTCTCAATCTCGGGCATCTCCTTGCTAACCCGGTTGATCTTGCGCAGTTTGGGCAGGTAATAGGGTCCCACATACTCGCCTTCCGGTCCCGTCAGTGTCGAATCAGCAGCTGAGAACCGGCTTGCGTCTGCCTTGGACAGTCGGTGGTCGCTTGTTGCTGTCGAAAGTCGGTTGTCTTGCTGTTGTTGCTGCTGAGCCGAAGGTGATGGTGGTTGAGGCTGCTTGGGTGAGTCTGGTGTACCATCCTTGTTGATCTTCCTAAAGGTGCCTGAAGCAGGATTGTTGTTTGCAATCTTGGAAAGCTCATGCTGTTGGTCTTGCCGCTTGCGACGTCGAATGAACAAAAAGACGGCCACTGCGATGCCAATCACGACCACTGCGCCTCCTACTGCACCACCAATCACTGCACCGTTCACTCCACCACCACTACCACCATTGCCTCCTCCTCCGCTGCCGCCAGGGTTGTTGGGGTCATTGCCTCCGTTCTTGCCATCGTTGGGATGAGTGAATCCCGGAGGAAGCACAGGTCGGAGGTTCTGATAGTTGGACGGAGGCGTGTACGAGCTAACCCAAGTATCTTTACTGATATCGTAGACTTTGAGAGCGCCGGCTGGGTTCAGGACAGGTACTCCTGCGGGTGTGGTGAAACCGCCCCAGAGAAGAAACTGGTTGCCAACCACTGTGCAGGCTGCGTAGCCAACTGCACTGGGGCTATTGCCTCCGTTGGACGCCTGTCGCCAGGACATTGTAGTTGTGTCCAGGATATACAATCCGCTGGTAGCGGTTTCGTTGGCGAAACCTCCATAAACATAGATCCTGGTGTCGTCTATGTTAAAGGAACAAGATAAAAAATTTTAAGTACAAGATCCCATCATCGGGTGTTTTTTTACGATTGCGTTGTTTGTGACGCATAAAGTCGACAAAAAAAGTTTATGTTAGAATTTTTCAAATGCCACGCTTGAGAGGCCAGAAAAAAAAAAGAGCCAGAAGAGCACCCATCCAATCCACATTAAAAAAAATCCAATACGGCCCACTCTATGGCGGTGCACATACCCCTCCAAAAGAGCGAGTAGGGGGGTTGAGAAACTCTCTTAAAAATAAGGCGTGACAAAACAAAAAAAAATTGTTACCTGAAGCTACACAGTGCCGGTCTCGGTTGGAAGGTGGCGTTCCAGTTGCTGTCTATTCACGCGCATTTTCGAGAATCAGAGGAGGACGAGACCAAGGGTGTGGTATCGAGGCGTTGAGCAACAAAAAAATAAGGCATGGTTAGTTCAAATGGCCATGCAAAACAACAGAGATGCAGCATCATACATGCGCACATCTCTGGAACACAAACTTATTGCATATTGGCGGCCCAAGAAAGCAAGACAGAAGGGTACAGGGAGCAGTACATAGGAGGGAAAAGGGTGATTACAGTTTGTCGGGTGAGGTGTTGGACACACTCACTGTTCAAAGAGGAATACGAAAGAATGGCGAGAAAAAAAAACAGGGGAGGACAGGGTGCATGCACGCACACATATATATACATGCATTCCTTTTTGTGTGTGTGCGACAACAAGTAAATAACGGCGAAGTCGAGAAAGAAAGGTGGAAGAGTCGTTGCTACTATACCTCTTTGGCCCACTCATTCATGGAGTCAGTGTCCTTGAGCACGTCGAGTGAAGTAAACGGTGACATTTGTCCGTTCGATACATCTCGACCACCGAGGACATACCACCCAGGAGTCCGCCCTCCGCGGACATAGGCCACTCCATAACCACTGCGTGCAGGGCCTGCCGAAAATGAGCTGTTGTTAGGTTGAGCTCCCGATGCCATGGGTCGAACCGAGACAGACTCCTTGTTTGTGTCGAGCACCAGTTGCTGGTTCCGCTTCTCTGTGCCATTCACGCCAGCATTGCCAGCCAGGACCAGGTACCGCCCTGAAATGGGGCTGAGTGCGCCCTGAAAGTCACGCCAGCCCTCGGTAAGACTGTTAGGCACGGCCGCACCATCCGGCATGGGTGTCCATTCACCTGTCGAGGCACTGTAACGCATGATCAAGCTCGATGGTCGATTGACATTGCCACTCCCCTCAAAGACGTCGCCACTACCCGGTTCGGTGGTGCAGGACCGATGGGCACCACTGTTCCAGCCAAGGGTATAGACTTTTTTATTGTCGAGTGAGTGGGTGGCAACATGATACGAGTTCATCACCGCGCCCTTGTCGCTCGCTGGCAGGTTGTAGTACACGGGTTTTCCCAAGTCGTTCCAGGGCTGCGTCAGGTCAAACGCAAAGAACTGGGAGACAACACACTCGCTGTTGGCCGTGCCTGGGCCGTACTCGCCGCCCTGGATGTAGAACAGACCTCCAGATTGGGTGTACGCCATGGCACCGAGCGAGTGCTTGTTGAACGGTGGTGGTATCGATGTTGTCTGTCCATATGTAGTGGAGGAGATGGCAAGGATGTAGATGAGGGCGGAGGCGAGTGTGAGGCGGGTAGGGTGGACAAGCCGACTCGGCGGATGGTTATGGAGTGATGTGTAGCTCATTGTTTGCTTCCTTTTTCTTTGTTGTGCGCAGGGGAAAAAGGCCATGTTGTTGCTCTATTGTGTCAGGGGCATGGAACAATGGTGGACAATGAATGGATTGGGGGGGGGGAAGAATACGAAGAGCGAGAGATATCGAACGCGCAAAGACTGGAGTTTTGAGAGGAGAAAGAAAGGAGAGTGGAAAACAATGAAGACGACCTCTTGTTCAAGTTGGGAGTCCGAAGAAAGTGGATGTGTGAATGAAGTGAACAAAGAAAGAAGAAGTAGAACAAAGAAAAAAAAGGGTTTGTTGAAAACGGGGAGGGTGGCCTTTGCTCGATGGTGGAGGGGTCCAAGAGGGGCGAAGAAAATCGGGAAGAAAGAATAGAAGAGAAAAAAAAAAACAAAAATCCACTTGAACGATACAAGGCCCAAGGCGGAAGGAGGAAGGATGAGAGAATAGACTAAGGTGGTGGTTGTGGTCCCAACCAAGAGCCGTGCGCTGGCACCCAACAGCAACCAATTTTGTTTTACTAAAAGGTGGGTATCTGGTTAGTGTCCTTCTCCGACCAACAAATGGTATGGGAGGATGGGTTAGTTGGGTGGGGAGGGGAGGGGAGGGAAAGAAGGTTTTTGGGTTTGCGTTGGGCTAGAATTTCTGGGTGAAAATGCACAAGTGAACAAGTGAAGAAAAAGAGAGATGGTGCAACAGTTTTCTGAGCGAGGATGAGCATACGAGTGTGCTCTCAATGGTTGGTCCACACACTTCTTGTTTGTACATGTTGGCTCAGTGTTGTCCTCCGTCGGTCCCCCTTGGCCATTTCCCACCAACCAGTTCAGATTGGATGGTAACACAAAAGCACTAAATCAATGATGGATGTGTGCGGATGTTTTTTTTGTAGTGCGTGTATTTGCATAATCGTATTTTGCTCCTCGGCGAGTAAAAAGTTTGAAGGAAAAGAAAACGAAAGAGCACTTTATTTCCTTTTAAAAGAATATTAGATGCGTCGTTGTTGTTGGTTGTGGTTCAACCCTACTGCTGCTGCTGCTGATATCATTGCGTGAACATCAAATGGTTACAAGTACAAGAAGAAAGAAAAAAAGGGGGGGAAAAGAGTGGGAGAATGATAGGGTAACATGGTAGAACAGAACACAAGACACAAAATAAATTTCAGAGTAATACGAATAATAATAAAATAATAATAAGCAAAACAAAAAAAGAATGGTGATTATGGATGATCAAGTTTTTTTCCTCCAAAGCAAAGCCCTCGATGTGGATTACGAAAACAAAGAAGAAAGAAAAAAAAAGGGATGAACAAAAAGAAAAGGTCATGACGTTTACTTGCGTTCCTTGAGGCGCAGTGAGACAAGAGCCCAGAAGGTGGCAATGAAGATGATGATGAAACCCAGCAGGACGATCATGTTACGCCAGTAGCCCGTCAGTGAGAAGCCAAACAGCTTCTGAAGAATGAGCGAGCCAGGCACGTTGAATGACACGCCTTGGATCGAATCAATCAGCTTCGATGTTGCGACTTCGTTCACAGCCAGGGCCTCAAAGCCGTACTTGTAGATCGACAGATACTGGATCCATGTGAGCGCCTTCGGGATCTTACCCTGATTAATCATGAAACCACCAAACAGCATCATGAACAACATGGCGATCGATGAAGCCAGCGATGCAACACCCGTCGACCGCACGCCTGCAGCAATGACCAGACAGAACAGTGCCGTTGCCACGTTAAACAGGACAAGGATCAGGATAAACTTGAAGAATGTGGTCACCACTGGCGAAAGTCCAATCATCCAGTACGAGATGCATCCCATCAACAAAGCTGGCACAATTCGAAGTGGAATCAGGTCAAACAGCAGTGTCGAAATAATGAATGGCATCGGGGGGTAGTATCCGTTCGACCGCTCCTTGATGAACAGTGTACGCGTCTCCGTGAAGGCTCCCAGGGCAGAGATACTGCTAAAGCCGAGCAACGCCAGCATGAAGAAGAGTGAACCAGCACGGTTCTGGAAACCTGCCAAGTCCATTGGCACCTTAAAGTACAAACCACCAATGAACACTCCGAGAATGATCGATACGGCAATGTGCAGCGTGAGAAGGGCATGGTTGCGGATGAGGGTCTGGAAATCGCGCTTCATAATCACCTGTAATTGACCAAGGAAGCTGGTTGCATATACCGTCCGTCCCTTGCCCGCTGGTGCACTGTCTGCAAGCGAGGTTGTCGACGAGCCAGAGGAACCAGAAGTGCTGGGATGCTCCTCATCAATCGCAATGTTGGTTTCCGCCTTGCCATGACCGTTACGATTCAAGCTATTGATGCTATGTGCACGACGAACAGCCTCACCACTGGGATGGAGTGCATCGTGTCCAGAAGACATGGCCTTCTCGTCCACGTCAGCACCGTAGCTCTTAGCCTGCTCGAGCATCTTTTGGTCCATGGCAATATCCAGCAAATAGTCGGCAATGTTGTAGTTAGGAGGGCAGTCAAGACCACGGCGGCTAAAGTAGGCAGCTGCAGTCTTGGTTGGGCCAAAGTACAGAGTCTCACCCTTAGCAACCACGAGTGTCTGATCAAACATGAAGAAGATGTCGGAGCGGGGCTGGTGAATGGTCATGATGACGGTTGTAGTCTTGCTACGTGCAAGCTTGCACAGCACTTCGACCACCATATGGGCACTGAACGAATCCAATCCAGATGTTGGCTCATCGAGAATCAGGATCGGTGGGCGAGTAATCAATTCAAGAGCAATCGAGACACGACGCTTCTCTCCTCCAGAGATACCACGTGCAGTGACATTGCCGATACGACGGTTGGCACAGTGCGACAAACCAAGCATCTCAATGACCTCGGTAACACGTTCGTGGACACGGTGGATCGGCATGCCCTCTGGCAAACGAAGCATGGCTGAAAACAAGATGGCTTCGTAAACGGTCTGGGTTGGTGGCAAAACATCCTCCTGATCGACAAATCCAACAGCGCGACGAATCTCACTCTCATGCACCTGCTTGCCATTCAACAGAATCTGACCGGAAACCTTGCCGTCCTTGCGCTTGCCTGCCAAGATATCGACCAAAGTCGACTTACCGGCTCCCGAGGGACCCATCACAGCCAGAACAACACCTGCTGGCGCCGAACCAGAGATGCCCTTGAGAATCTGCATGCCATTCGAGTTGAGTGTGTAGCCAACGTTGCGGAACTCGACCGAGGCTGCCTCGGAGTTGAGTGTGTAAGGTGTGCGCATCATGCGGAGCTGAGTGCGGCGAGCAAGTGTGCAGATGACAATCAAAGCGAGGACGACAAAGCCGAGGACAGCAAAGCAGGCAATGATGCCCGGTGCCATCGTTGACTCAACCTGCGTAAGCTGCGAGTTCATCTCGGAAGGGAACACACACTCACCACGATCACAATCGATCATCTTGAGACCTTCTGGGAAGAAGCCGGACAGATCATCAATGAAGAAGTCGCAAGCACGGCTGTCGTCGTGAGGACAGGTGAGTGAGAAGGGGCCCTTGAGACCATTGATGGCGGTGTCGAGTACAACGAGCTGTCCAGGCACACCACCGCACATAATCGCATCCGATCTACAAGTACATTGCATAGTAGGGCAATCCCACTTTGTCTTCACGCCATCCTTTGACTGCGTTGTCGACTTTGTACAGTCTCTGATGCTGCACCAAAACTGTTGGTTGCCGTCATTCCAGAGCTCAGCCGCTACGGAGTTGTTTTGAGCATCCATGCTGATGGTGATCGAGTACGAGCCTCCAAAGAGTTCCTTAAGTTCGGGAGTGTCGACCTTGCACGACATGAATCCATTGTAAAACACCTCAGGCTTCTTGTTGCACACCAAGTTTTCATTGCCGAGGAATGAAGTTCTCTGCACAGGCTTAGACATGCATGCGTTGTCATCCTGGCAAACTAAAGGAGTCGCGAAGGATACGCGAAAGCGGAGGAAAAAAAAAGGGGTTAGCAATTGGTCACTTCTCCTTTCCATCAACGGTTGACGATATCCTGACATGAAAGATATCCAATACGGCTTTCTGTTTTTTTTCAAAAATGTACGTCTCTCCTTCTCTGCTTCATTCATCCTCTGTGTTGTTTTCATTATTTTTGTTCTTACCATTGCAGTTAAAGCCGCCAAAGCCAGCGTCACACTTTCCATCACACAATTCACCCTTGGGAACAGTCTTTCGCTGCGAGGGGTCAAGAAGGGAAGAGCCACACGTAAGCAAGGAACAGTCGCTGTCACCAAAACCAGGCAAACATTTGCACGTCTTGCCTTGACAGGTTCCTCCGTTCATACAACCCTAATTGCGAGGAATTTTTTAAAAAAATGAAGAAAAAAAAATCCAGGTGTGAACGGAGGGGATTTCATAACACTTCGTGTCAATGTGTGTTTGTTAGAACAAGGAAGAAAGAAGATAGGCGAGAGCATCCTAGCCCATCTTAACCAATCCTATCCTATCCTGTCCAAAAATGGAGGGTGAAAGTAGCACAACTTGTAATGCTCTGTCTGTGTTTTTTTCACGCCAGAGCCAACACTGAGAGGCTGAGTGAGTGAGTTGTTGCCACAACAATAGTGGATCAAAGAATCCAAATGCAAGCTAGGGGAAGGGGAAGGGTAAGCTAGGGCTAGGGCTATATAATGTTCTCAATCCCCTTTTTTACGGCATACCTTTGGACTGGTGGAACAGTCGTATTCAGGTTTACAGATGTTATTGGTCGGGGCTGGAGTGGAAGGGGCCGTGGCCGTGGCAGTGACGGTCACGGTCGTGGTTGACTGTGCGGTCACCAGGCCCGCCAGCACCAGTGTGCCGAAGGCTGCGAAAGAAAAGCGCATGCCGAAGAGACGACAAGAGAGGGTTTGTGGAGAGAGAGAGAGAGAAAGAGGAAAGTGGGGTCGTTTAAAGCGACAAAGTAGGGTTGAGGATGGTAAAAGACTTTGGCAAGAAAAAAGTTGGAAGTGTCGAAGATAAAAGGAAAAAGTAGGTCCTGACAAGGAATGTGTGTCCACAGGAGAATGGAAAGGGGGTGGGTGAGCCAACCTGGGACAGGTGGAAGGGAAGGGACAGGGAAGTTGCTCAACCAAGAAGGAAAGAGGAAAGAGCAAGGTGGGTGAGAAAGGAGAAAGAGGGGAGGGTTGTGGAAGGGTTAAAATCCTGTCAAGAAAAAAAAAAGAAAGTAAAAAAAAGGAGAGAAGTGAAATATAAAAAAGCAGTTTAAAGGCCCCGGCTTTCACGTATTTGACTTTTCAGCAGGAAGGAACAATGAACAAGATGAAATGGCATTCAAAAGCTCATTCAGTTCATTGTAGAGTTTTTTTAACCTTGTATGCGGTGGGATGGTTATCCAGTACATCTACTGCAGATACAGAAACAGGCAGGCGGATTACAACCGAGGAAAAAAAAATGCTCTCATTTCCCCCCTGATAGTGCTTAGTTCTTATTTTTCCATGGTTCGGCCGCTGACTTTTTGACGGCCAGCCAAGTAAAATGTGACAAGGTTCAATAAGGGCGATGAAAAGAAAAAAAAGTAAGGAGCAACGGTAAAGGACGAAAAAAAGTTGGCTACTTTACGCGATCCGGATGAAGATGGGATTGTGTTCGAGCTTTTTTGCGCTTCGATCGAAATATGGTGTGAGCGCAGTCAACAAAACATCTCCCCACCTTTGCCATCTTCCCCACTAGTCTCGTCGTAAAGCCCTGTTTTTTTATTGCCAGGGCAGGGTTTACCTGTTGTTGTTAAGAGACACACAGGTTGACATCTTAGCGTCTTGGCACAACTGGTATGTGATGGATCACACCACTGGTTTTCCAACAAAGCCCTCCATCTCCCACGACCTGTCAGTGCTCCTCCTTGTTTGTCTGTCCAAAATAACCTCCATCCCGTCTTTGAAGTGAAGGACTGAGGGTGGGTAGATCCATGAGAAATATAGAAAAGAGGATATTGAATCTCCCCAGCATAAGAGAAATGAGCGAGTGAAGAACACATGCTAATGCTGGCAGATCTGCGGGTTGCCATTTGACCGCCCGACGTTACTTCTCAAGAAGGATGCAAGGTGAGCAGCAAACGTGAGAGCCACATACCCTTGTGAAAGAAAGAAAGAATGGATATACTCTCTATCAAATGTACAATCCGCCCAGACGACTCTCCGATACTCCACATGGTAGTGCATAGTATATCATTTATTTTTTATCCTAGCCGTTCTTGACAGTCCCTGCTGGAAGTCGAAGAAAAAGGGAAAGAAAACATGTCATTGGCCTAAGAGTTTAATGCCCAAAACTCGGCCACCCTGGTAGCCAACCACACACGTTGAACATGTTTTACTTTCATATGTACCTAAAAAAAATGGCAATGGCAGTAGTCAGCTTTCTCATGATCAGTATACCGTTTCAATTGCTCGCTTATGGCATATCTACAGGGGCTTGCCTGCATGTTCAAAATGCTGTTAGATCAAGGAGAGGTGTATGTGTATGGAGTGCTCTAGATGTGGGGTGTCGGTGAACGAGTGCCGCGGGTGTTGCATTCCCTCCAAGATTTGCTTAAGCAACAGGTGTAGAGAGAGATGAGAAGCGCGCGCACAGGCAACAGCAACGTGCGAGGAAGTGGTTGCAACGCATTTTCATTGGCTCAAAAAAAGTGGGATGATCTTTTTCTACGCCTATTGTTTGGGTTTCTGCGTCTGTTTACGTTGGCGTGCCTTTGTGGTATATGTGTGTGTATGATGCTTGTGTGCAATGTTGTTGTGTTGGTGGTTGAGAGCACCTTTGTAGCGTGCAAATGCAGAGCTGTGAATAGTCTGCAACATATAAAATCTTTGTAGTACGTACAGTGCAAGACAGCACCAACGAATGCAGGTTTAAAAAAAAAAAAAAGGCTCTTTTAGACACTCCGCCCTCCTGTTGAACTTGAAGAGAAAATGTGCCCGTGTTTCTTGTTGAGAGTACATTTGTGTTCTGTCAAGTTTCTCTTGGCCATAGCCATGGAAACATCGAAGAGTGCTCTTAGCATCCTTCTTTTTCTCATCACCAAGCCCTTATGACAAAAAAGCCATGTTTTCCTAATTGCAGGTTCCACCTCAAGTGTCTATGATTCCCACCATCGCTAACCTTTTTTTTCAGGTACCGGCATGAACGGCTAAGATAACTTAAAATTTCTTAGTCAACCGGTTTCAGGGCATTAAGCTCAAATTGTCACGCCCCTACTGATCGTTTATTAAGGAAGTTGGCACAAAGTCCGTTCGGTGAGCATTGGCCTGCGCACTATCCTGAGATATGCTACCTACACATGTGGCAGCTTGCGAAGAGATGGTGTTTGTGGGTGAAATTGATGCCCCCGTCGTCGCCCCCGCCGCCGCCGCCGCTGCTGCTGCTGGTCGACTGTCGAGTATGCGCTGCCGTAGATCCGCATCCAGCACCAGATCCAGACGAGAAGCGCCGCCAGCTAGTTGTAATAGGTGATCAAGACATCGCAAGAGCTTGTTCTCGAGCTGTGCTCTATATCGATATTCACTAAAATCATGATCTGCTTGATCTCGGTCGAGATTCTGTGCTGCATCCATCAATACTTGGACCATTTCACGAAACATGGCTCGATGGCCATACTTGATACGTGTCTTTGGCACCGCGAGCGCAGCGCAGGCGTTGATGCGCACCTTAAAGTTTTTACTCTGTCGGATAGCATTGAGCAATGCTCCGTAGACAGCCTCTGTCCAAGACACCAGGTCGGACTCACATGCGTAGATTGTGCCTGTTGTCAGCCCGATGGGAAAGTCATCATTCATCAAGACATTTTGTACGGCATGACAAGCATTCCATCGACCCTGATGAAAGAGAGAAAAAAATGTGTACCAGATAATGTTTCGGTAATTCGGAATCCAAACAGACGAGAAGATGAGCACAGATTAGATCGTGGCTGACCAAGACACAACAACAAAGCGTGGTTACACAACAACTGATCATCAGCACGTGTCTTTGGATCATTTGCAAAAAAAATTCTGATACCTTGAGTGTTCCTTGCTCAATGTTCTTGACGAGCACTTCCATGGCATCACGGACCAACGAGTGCCGTTCACGTTCCAGAATACCCTCGACAGTGACACGCAGGAGGCCACCCAAGGCCCGAACGCCATTCGAACGCAGCTTCTCATTGTCATGACAGATAGCGAGACTAGCCTGCATGATGGTGGTCCATGTACTCAGGGTGAGCACCTCAGACAGGATCCTCTCCTGGCCCTCAGTCTTCAGGAGGACGAGCGAGTCACACAAGTTGCCTACGGCCCAGCTTGCTCGTAACCGCACTGTCAGATTAGAGTCCTTGCAGAGTTCTAGTGCAGCACCCATCATATCCATCACAAACGAATAATCTGTACGTAGGTTCGGGAAGAGGATCAAAACGCCAAGCGTCTTACAGGACGCTGCTTTGACGAGTGCATTTTCGTCCTTGGTAGCTCCAAGAACAAGTGACAGTAAGACTACCTCAAGTCGTGTCTATCCGGCGAAACCAATAGCCATTTCATGCATTCATCCATTTGTCCAGTCAAAGAAGAAAAAAAAGAATTAGGCATGAACTTCGAGAGCTATGACCAAACGTAAAGATAATTGCGTTACAGATGCGTGTGATCAGGAAAAGTGAGAAAATGACTTGATCTCCTTACCGGAAGTTCATCAAATACTTGGCTCGACATATGCGAGAAGAAGTCGCACCCAAGAGCACGGATGGTAGGACTACTGTCGTTTACAATTTTTAAAACTAGTTTTTCAGTTGTATCCTTCCACCAGGCTGCGTTCTAAGAGGGAATAAAAAGATATGTGTAAATGAGAGTCCCCCTAATGAATTATCTTTGTCGTTTTCAACGACCACAGTTTTAAAGAGCAACAGAGTATTAGATGGACTTACCAGCGGTGGGCTGGCGCTGGATCCAGCTTTGGCAAACTCTTCCAGAAACGAGATTCCTGCAGCACGCACGCGATCATCCTCCTCTGTTTCGAGGCGCGAGAGTATGGCCTCGACATTTGGCCAGCTGTTCCGCAGGGCGTCAAAGTGATGATGAGTTAACGCTACAAGAGTACCCCATGCCTCCACTTTGATGGCCGGAGAACTGTCTTTCGATCCGATGAAAATCAATAGATCCTGAATCAAGGGTGATGGTTCGGTCTCTGCAGCCTCCTGAGTCAGTAAACTCTGCTCAACTTCTTCCTGTGCTGCCTTGCAGTCAGCGAGCTCCTTCAGAAAACCTAATGTCGCAATCTGCAACGCTTGCTCTATTTTTTTTTAAAAAAAATAAGAAATTAGGGTCAGTATAGGAAAGTCAGTTAACATAGTTCACAGAACAAGAAGAAATACGAGTAAAGGCTGGAATTCTTTAAAATATGTACCTGGCGAATAAAGATACTTGTGAATCGAGTCAAGTAAAATCTTTGTCAAGTCTGGACGCATACGATCATAATTACAGCAAGCCAGCATGACGCTACAGCACTTGATCATCTGTACAATGATTCCAGTCTCCATCGAATCGTCCATCTTGCCAAAGGCTCTAGCTATTCCAAGATGCATTTCTCGAACCATTGCGCCAATCCTTTCTGAGAGCGTCAGCATACCGGTGCTCGAACGGAGGCTCTTGTTATCGTGCTTTTCTTCCGCCATTGCCAGATACTGTTTTGATTTTTCCAGCATTTGCACAAGAACGCCACAAGCTGATACCCGAACAGTCATGATCGGATCAGATCCAATCAGTCCCACAAGCGAAGGAGACCGCACTGAAGCTGTGAATGTAAACGTTGTTGACGAGTCTGGCATCCACTTGTGCCAGTGGGGCTGCAGCTGCTTGGGCGCTGCCTTTGCAAGATCCTGCAAACATAGTAATGCATTCAAGCGCACCTTGCCGTCCGATTGAATTCGCTGAGAGAGGTGGTATTCGTTCTCAGCATCTGAATATTCCGAGTCGGAAGATGGAAGTGGGTGGCGCTGCATGCTGCTGTCCAACATGTCGAGACCTGAGGACAAATATCCAATCTTTTGAGTATTATTCAGACTTGCGGATCCAGTATGAGAGAAGGTGAAGGGATTCAGGCTCGAAGGAGTGATGTAAGAGGTTCGCCTGATAACTCCAGTGGAAGACGTAAGAGAGGATGGTGTTGATGATGGGTATCCCACATCCACACCAAAGAACATATACTTGACAATTGCGTCTACAATTGGTGTGATTGGGCGAAGGTTGATATCCTTGTCCTCTTGAAGAACAAAATGAAGAGCGCGAAGAGCCGAGCTCGCAAGCTAGTACCAAAATACGCATTCGTGCATAAAAAAGAAATTTCATCCGCAGAGTGAGATTCTTCTGCTTTTTTTTTTGCAATATGTATTGACAACTTGGTAATCGATGCCCACTTTTTTGTTTCCTTTTTTGCCTCCTTTACCTTACGTTCAGAAGTTCGTTCCTTGCGGCTGGCAACTCCACCCATGCCAGAAGTAACTGCCATATCCAAATTCTTCAGCAAGATGTCGTACATGGCATCAAAGTGGGCAGAAAACTGTGATCCAGTCTTATATACAAGATTGGCAAGGGCATTGAGAACCATTCTCCGATGCTCTGGAGAATATATTCGCCCTTTTGGTGATCGCCCTGCTATCGTCTGTATTTGCTGCCACAATCCTTTGAATGACTAGAACGAGCCAATAATAAGAAGAATGAAAAAGATACAATCGAATGTGAGAAACGACATTGATGGATAATAGCGTCGTAGATACATCCGTAATGGTTACATTCACGTACTGCAGAGATATAGCTCCCATTCTCATAGAGCAGAACGCTGAGTGCGCGCAGAATGTCGATCTGGAGCTTTGAGTGATCGGCGAGAGCCACGTCGCTAGATGTTGTTTGCTCATTGATGAATTGAAGTGCATCCATGAAAAATACAGTGATGGAGTCTGGCAATTGAGTGTATCGCTTGTCGGACGTGATTGCCTATAGAGAGTATGTGGATGCCGTAAGTGCATGGCGGTGAGCGATTTCTTTTTTTATATTTCAAAAGCAAATTATATCAATTCTTTCAAAGAAAAAGGCAGTGCGAAGATACCTACCTTTGAAGGTTCTTTGCTAAAGAGGGTATAGACAGCTTTGGAGACAAGACCAACATCTTGCGGATGTGTAGTTTCCAGACACTTGATACCCGTGAATAGGACATCGAGGACCTATACCAAGGGAAAAACGAGAAATTGTTTCAGTAAATCACGATATGAACAACATGGTAGCGGCCTTCAAAATAAGTGAGATCTGCAAAGATCAAATACCTTCTTGTCTCCGAGATTTCCGTCGTCATCCACTTGTGTGCCGGCAGCTACCTGCGAGACGAGGTACTCTAGACTGTTCCTGGCTTCGTCTCGCGAAGTCTCGCTCAACAGAGGTTCTGAGAGGGCAGGAGTGCTGCGATGAGCAGTGGACTTGGGAGAGGAAGCTGCTTCATCATGTGAGGCATGTGCGGCCAAGGTACGCCGTGGACGGTTGGACCGAATGTGGCGCCGATGTTTGGCGGCTGATCCTGTGGTGGCCATGGGTGTGGTGTGAGTTGAATGAAATGGGGCAAGTCAGGCATCACAACTTTATTTTTTTCTTCTTCCATGAAGGGGAGGGGGGAACACATTAGGCAAGTGTCCGTGCAGGGCAGTGGCTCGACATTGTGCACAAAGCCACGAAGCCCTCATTCCAACCTCGTCAATGCCGTCATTGAACACCTTCTCAACCGAAACAGGAGTAAGAGCATTGGGAGCAGCAGCAGCAGCACAAGCAGTGGTACCAGGACACA
>JAAAIY010000125.1:57152-77351 GCA_016098105.1 Actinomortierella wolfii
TTGTCGAGCTTGCCATCCTTGATCAGCTTCTTCTTCTCCTGAGCCTTGGGACCAAGACCCCAGCGACGAGGGTAGGTATCACGCTCCATGATGACACGCTTGATCTTGGCGACGACACCGTGATCGCAGGTGGCCATGACGGCAGTGGTCATCTGGGCAATACCGAGAGCAATGGCCTCACCCTTGGTGGTCATGAGCACGACCTCCTCGTTGACCTCAATGCCAGACTCGTAGCGGAGCAGACCAGGGATCATGAGCTTGGCACCGTAGCAGACGGCGTTGACAGCCGAGTCCTTGACGACGATACGCTTGTAGGTGGTCAGCAGAGCCTCGAGAGGGCGAACGACGCGGCGCAGGTACGACTCGTCCTTGGTGTTGTCGTACAGCCACTGGGCATCCAGGACATCGTGCATTGTCACCATGTCATCGTCCTCACCAGTGTGACCCGAGCGAACACGGCGAAGCTCCTGCATGTGACCACCGACACCAAGAAGCAGACCCATGTGCACACACATGGTACGCATGTACGTACCAGCCTCGCAAGCGACCCAGAACACAGCCAGGTGACGCTCGTTGTCAAACTCAAGCAGCTTCGACTCGTGGATGGTACGGATACGGAGCTGACGCTTGACGGCCGAGATCAAGGGAGGGCGCTGGAACAGAGCACCCGTGAGCGTCTCGAGGGTCTGAGCAAGCTTCTTCTCCGACTCGATCGCGTCGTGCAGACGGAGGACGCACACGTACTCCTTACCGGCGCCCTGCTGTGACTTGACCAGACGTGTGGCACGGTCGATACACACAATCAAACAACCTGTCACCTTGGGATCCAGCGTACCAGAGTGACCCGTCTTCTCCACACGCAGGATTCGGCGGATCCAGGCCACCACCTCGTGCGACGATGGGTTGGCTGGCTTGTCCAAGTTGATGAAACCATAACTAGAGTCAGGAAAAGTTTAGGAAAAAAAAGAGTAAACATAAGTTAGAAAGAATGAAAGAAAAAAAAACGACACTGGTGTCAGCTATGGATATAAGACTGATCAAGGGTGGGCTTGTCCAGCAATGCGAGTATGCTAAATTTTTTTGTTGTTGTTGTTGTTGTTGTTGCTCTTGTTTGCTTCAACCATACCGAATGTAATCCTGGAGCTCACGCTTCAAGGGCGAGCAGCCGCTGGGGATGGGGGTGTAGTGACCAGTGCGGACGTTAAGTTTGTCATAGTTCTATGTGGGTGGGAGGAGGGTAATATAAATCCAAAAGGACAAAACAAGGCAAAATGGTTAGACAATGGATCTGTAGAAACATTTCAAAACACACTTGTAACAACACAACGTGTGCGATAGGGAACAAGAAAACAGTTTTTTTCGAAAAGCGAACAAGGATGATTAGAATCAATCCTTCCACATTGGCGATGGGAAGTGTACCTTCAGAAGAAGAGGCCAGTCAGCAGTGTTGAGAGTAGGAGTAACGTTCTCGGGCTTGATAGCAAAGTCGCCCTCACGCTGTGCTTGTTCAACGGACATGGTGGTTTTTATATGATATAAATTTTATGTGTATTAGAGAAGTGGAAAAGGGGGGAGGAAGGTGCTACAAATCTCAACGAATCTCTTTCCAAGATGGCTGCGTCGACAATTTCAGCAAAATCGAAAAGCGAGTACAGTCTTCGAGGATGCAAAGGGTGATGTGTAATGCGAGATTAGGCGCAAGATCAACCACAATACACATGCAAAGGCTTAAAAAAAAAGTGCACGCTTTGTGACTGCCATCGTGTCCTTCACAAAACAAAAATCTCTCTTGTACTGCTGGGAAGAGTTTCAGAGGGATGGCTTGGAATATTCCAAGTGGGCTGGGAGGAGACTATGTTCGCCTGTAATACGTTTCATGTAACGTGTCTCTGGATTTGTTGAGCTACCACACGAGTGAAGTTTATTTCGTGGTGTCTCTCAAGAGTATGAGGTCCACTATATTCCTCTTAGCCTACATCGCGCTGCTTTATACTGTATTTAACCCCTGTGGTTCTCACTGTGATGGCAAGATATGAGTATGAATGAAATCAACATCTTTGGTTACCCTACATACAGCTGGCCGTGGGTAGAGGCATGTTGCGGTAATTGCATACTGTTTGCGCCCAAAGACTGACTATGCAACTTGATGGCTGTCGTAGGCATTGAGAGTGCGAACATAGTGTTTCTCATCGCTAGCCCACATTGTTGAGATCACTCAGGTAAACTCGAGTTCAAGTCTATGTGTTGACTCGCATTTATCGACTCAATCATGCCTCGAATTCCACCGAAGGTGGCCATGACAAACGCGATTTATCGAGTCGCTCAATCGGGCCGATCGTGGTTAGCGTTGCCGAATGAATATGACGGGTCATCCTCCTGCCTACTATCCAAATGATCCTATTCGAATACCATCGTCAAAAACCCAATTTGATTTGGACATCTTGTCTCATCAATTCCGCTCTCTCTCTGTCTTGAACAACCAATGCTAAAAAAAAATAAAAGGAGCTTGAACGAAAACATGTGCATGTATAGCCCCTTTTCGCCTGGAACAAGCCAAACATTGAAATCAACAAATGCAAAGGAACGAATGTCACATTGGGAAACATTTGACATATGCACTAGAGGCTCATAAAAAGCCCTATGGTATAATAATGGTGTATTGCAAAGAATATGGTACAAAATATGCTATGGAAAGTGACCTGCTCTAAAAGTGATTCAAAGCTTTAGAAAGCTAGCCTTTCATCCAAAATGTTGTATATGTATGCAGTCTTGTCGATATCTAGACTCTTGCTTTGTTTTTTTTGGTTCTTGGATGTACGAGCAAATGTCTTGTGTTCTCTAGTGGGCATGCTGCAGATCAACCTTAGCATCGTTGGTTTCGGTTCGCGCTTGCTTCAGGAACGGCAAGACATCAGTACCGCCCGTGCCACGGACAACATTGTTGCCCTTCTCCTGCTTCTTAGCCAGGCCGTGGGGGGCAAAGATTACCCGCTGAGGGTAAAGGATGTTGGACTTGAGGTCGGCAGGCGACTCGGTAGAAGTCGCCGCCTTGGCAGCCTGCCCAGGATGGAATCCTCCGTGGGAGATGGATGGGCCACGGTTGGCCTGCATCACAATGTACAGAGTGACAATCTGAATATGCACATCACGGAACACCTTGATCTGGTGGACACACTCGTCAAACACATTGACAAGGGCATTGACAGCTGCGGACCGAGTTTCGACTGGCTCAGCTGCAGCCTTGCCAAGTACATACTCGCGAATGTTGGCCACCTCTGTCAAATGAGTCAGGAAATTGCGGTGAGGTCCGGGCATGTAGAAGCGCATCTTTTGGATAAAGTTGTTCGAGCTTGCACCTTTGGTGGGCTGTTCAGCAGCGGGCACTCCCTTGGCTGGCAAGTTATACGAGTTGAACTTTGGTGCCGAGCCATTGGCCTCCTTAGAGCTCATCGATGAATCCGAGTCAGACGATGAGGACGCAGTGGCTGCCTGGGCCGGCGCAGTCTTTGGGCGGAATCCTGTTGGGTAGTGCTCGACACCAAATGCGATGTCGAGAGCATGGATCAACGAGCTTTGGGCAGCACTACCACCTGCCAGCTTCTTGTATGCGCCGTTATCGACTCCTTCGTAGCGCACACCGTTTGGCAGGCCAGCCTCGGCCATGTTTTCCCAACCGGCCAGGTATGGGCGCACTTTCCAGTAAAAGACATAGGGATCGCACTTTTCAAACATGCGGCGCAGAATTGCCACGAGATCAGTGATAATCACCCGGATCTCTTCCAGCTCGGCTGTCAACCCAGTCATGTTATTGTCACGTGCAGCCTGGATGGCCTTAAGGATCTTGCTCAGCGCAGGAGCGCCTCGAGCCTCGATTGCCGTTGTCACCAAGAAGAACCAAGACTCGTCCGAGGATCCAGATGCCGTGGCTAATGTCTCCAAGTTGCTGTCATTGTTATGAACAGCGCATACAGGAGGAGTGAAAAAAAGGACCAAGAAAAAAGACAGTGACAAAAAATTATGGTGAGATGATGGCTGATCAGATATGAACATGGTTGAACAAGGAAACTACTTTGCATCTCATTCCCCCTGTTCCCCTCCACCCTTTGAATGACAACATTGCAAATAAAGAATGGTTATCCATTCTACTTTGTGTGCTGTGTTTGGGTGGAGAGTCGTTGGGTTACATAAAGAATAGAGTAGGGCTGCCGTAATAAATAAAAAAAGCATAAAGAAATGAAAAAATTCCTTGTACCTGAGATCTCTTGGGCCATCCTTGTAGAGGAGACGCCAATTCCACATGACCACAGCAGCATGGGTCAACACCGGCTGCAACTCAAGCATATCTGCCACCTTCTGCCATGGCACAGCAAGAGAAGCCGGAAGAGTCTATTTGATCAACCCGCAGCAGTCAAAGGTCGATGCGAAAAGGCGAAAAGGAGTCCCCCAGGCGTACCGATAGTGGGCCGCGTCGGTGAACAAACAGACCGGCGTGACAAAGATGGGAAACGGAGGGTCATGTTGAGACACAACCGCACGATCATTGGAGGAAAAGGAACAACAAATCATGACACAAACCCGGCACATAACATCCCGGAAGAACCAGGAACAAGGAAGCGACCGAGCGACCGAGCAGCGAAAGAAACAAGAGAGAACATTGAGAAGCAATGAGACCAAAAAAGTATAGGCATAACAATCAGTATATCGGCATTGAGCGAGTATCATGAAGCAGTAAAACATCAATGGTGGCAACGACTGCCATTCTCTTTTTTGAAAAGATAAGATCTTGCCGTTTTCATCCCCATTTAAGCTATTCAAAGTGCATATATCGAGCTGTGGCCCTTTTACTGCTCGCTCAACGACAGGATAAAAATTCCCTTACCTCGGAAGCAACCTCGTGCTTGCCCCAGACATATCCATGGGAAAGGAAGCAAAGCATGAGATAGGCTCGGCGCTGCTCTGGTTTGGTCTTCAGTCTCGAAGCATCCAAGATGGGGAGCTAAAAAGTATAATAAAAGTATTAAAACATGTTCATAAGTAAGAAACATCCAAACAGGTTGTCGATCGCCCACCATGGGGACACAATGAACGAAGGTTGCGGTGGTATGAAAAGGGTGTGACCTTTCCTCCGTCTACAGTGAGTTTACACTTTACAGCTCCCCCCTCCCTACCCTTTCCAACAAAAGGAGGAGGGGGGATTAAAAGTATGAACACGCCGAATCATAAAAACAGAATGCAGATTGGGTCTGGACTGTATACAACAAAGACTGGTCGAGCGAAGGGCGGGAAAGGAGGGGGAAAATAGAGAGCGGAGATCCACGAACGAAAAGGGTTTCCGTCGCCATCCAGAGTGGGGTTGAGAAGCGTGATAATGAAAGTGTATTCCTCACGAGATAAGGTATATACCTCATTGCATCTCTGGCGGAGACGGTTGGCCAGGAGGAGGCCGTTGAACTGGTCAAAGACCTCCTCCCATGGCGCAAAGTACGGATCGGACAGACGAGCCAGGGGTTCCTCGACAGGCAGAAACCCCGTCACTGGCGAGATATCGTAGTCTTCGAGGACAGGCAGTGCTCTCGGAGATTCAGGATTCTGCGGGGATGCAATTGTGGGGGACATGGCGATGCAGCTAATTGGTTCGGTGGTTGCTCTCGATGGAATGAATGAAGAATGGGAATGGAATAGAACAACAGAGTGATGATGAGTAATGAGGAAAAAGTGAGGAACAAACGGAGAAAAAAAAATGAGAAAAAAAATGAGAAGGGAAAGGAAAAAGAGACACTTTATGACCGTATAGAAGGTCAGGACAACCAAGCAATAGGGTGAGGGAGCAGCAGAGTGTCCGATCAACCCCTTCATGGAACAAATAAAGAATGTCCCGGCATAGAGAGGTGTGTGTGGGAGAGTAGCAATGGTTGCTGCTCATTGGAGGAGGGGGTTTGTTCTCCTAGTCTCATTGAGACAAGGGTCGAATGGTCAGGCAGGCTGGGGAGGTCAGGCACAGCAAGATGCAGCGGCCATCCTGACCCCAGATTCTTACATTTTTGGGCTGCAGTCACCCTCTCGAAGCAGCGCAAGGGACCGTTTTCCTCACTTCTCTTGCAGAGTCAACCTCAACCACAGACCTGCTTGCTTACTGAAGTGCTACGATTCATTTGTCCTGCTTCGTCTATCCTCTCCCACGGGTGGTTCCTCAGTTACACATTCTCCCCCTTTTTTGGTTCTTTTACACCAAAGATGACCCTTGAATATGAGCATGGCAAACTACACCAACATAACTTTATGACCGAATTCGACCCAAACACAAACGAACGACCATAGCATAAACAAGCCGTTCTTTTCTCACGGTACCTTTCTTTGTTCTGCCGGTCTGTCAGCCAATTTCCCCGACTCTGTAATCCTAGGGCAAGCAAACTGGGCTGGACACTGGTAGAGTAGTCGGTCATACTGCTCTGCCATTTCATACTCTCTTCCTTTTCCCCCTCTTCCCTCCTCCTCTTTGTTCTCATCCTCCCCCACCCCCACAATCAAACCCCTGTTCATACAACTCTGTGTCTTGTATACGCTCCGCCCGTACCCTCTGATTCACCTTCCCACACGACTGATATGGAACGTGAATTTCGATACCGCTCAATCTCCGAAGAACTTTTTATTCTCCTTTGTAGCAAGCGAAATAGCGCGACCAGAACCTACTATCATCACACAATTTCTACTCTTCACCCTCATCCAAAGCGCCAAAGAAAATGAAACCAACGGAAAGATACAGAAATCAAAACCCTTTGTTTGAATTTTGTGCATTGAGCAAAATAGTAAAGAAAAGTATGCTATTGATGGTATATACAATGTGCAAAAAAAAAACGGTGTATGGAGCACTGCAGCCAAAGAAAATAGGAGAAGAATAAATAAGAAAAAACAAAAAAGGACAAGAGCAACTAACTATACTTTTGACCCGTAGCACTTTTCAACACTATCGGCATCATTGCCCCACCAGTTTGGCATTGGGATGATTTTACCACTTCCAAAGATAATGAAAATGGCGAGGATAGCAAGCGACAGACCCGTGTCCGCCGCTGCGCCGACAATGTAATTGTAGCGCAGCCAAAACTTGTGTCTGTACCGGAAGAAGTAATACTGGCAGATGAAGCCGCCAATAAATGCCGAAAGAGGCCCCGTACTGACATTTCCGTAGAAGCTTTCCATTGAAGAGAAGAAGATTGTGCAGTGCCACAGATGGAACTTGGCCTTTGGGAACCGACGGTGCAGTAGATAGATAATCACTGGTGCAACCACACCCAGAAGGAAACCCCATCGCAGTGGTCCATAAATCTCATCCTGGAAGAGGCGAGTCGGGCCCACAAGACCATACTGGATACCTTGGTTGAGGTAGCTCTGAGGAGCCTGACCTGTCCACTGGCCGAGAGGATCGGGTGTCGTGCCATCGAGATAGGGACGCTTTGTATCAATGACCCACCGGATAATGGCATAATTGATGGGTACACCCAAAAAGTTGCCCCACAGCTGAGAGAAGAATGTAGCTCTGGGAGGGATCTTCATATAATGACCAATCTTCTGGTCAAGCATCATTGACTGAGCACGGTACCAACACTGTCCGGCGACGACACGGTACACAAGTGAGCCGACAGGGTGTGTGCCAGGGGCCATGTAACCGTAAATCAACTCGTTCCACGTGCCTGTGGCAACCTGGAAGGCAGAGACGGCATAGATGAATCCCATGGGCGTGACTGTCAGAGCACCGGTGACAACACCAACAACGTAGGTCCACCAAGGCAGGTACAGGTCCTGGGTAAAGATAAGGATCATCATGGTAGTGAAACAGCAAGCAAACAGGACAAGATACCACCATGTTGGCACCTCAGGATAGGCCGACATCAGCACATTGAGGCGATCCTTAAAGTCATGGTGTCTTCTCTGGCGGATGGCGCGGAATGTGTTGACAATCTTCTTGGAGTGGAAGAGGAACAAGTACATAAAAGCCGACAGGAACGTGGCATAGCCAAAGAAGATACCCCAAAGATTGTATGTCGACATGTAAACAGTGCCGTGTTTGGCAAATGCAGCCTCGTCCAGCTTGCCATCAGGTGTTGCGAGCTCACGGAATGGATATCTTGTACCATCGTACTTGAAGAGGCGGTTGCTCATGATGGGGAAGCGAGTTCCGTTCCAAACGCCAGTAAAGTGAACAATCGGAACAAGGATCCACACAGACAGTACAAAGGCTGAAAAGCCGATAACTTGTGTCCACCATGGTGCCACCATGATTCTGGATGTGATGTTGGCCCAGTTGAGCGTAAAGTTCATGAAACCCATACCACCCAATCCAGAGCTGATGAAACGGACAGTCTCGTTGCGAGGTGCGAACCAGCAGATGACTGCCAGTGATGTCGTGAACGGGAAGGCATACTCGGGCAAGAACGACCAGAAGAAGACAAATGCAAGCACATATGTAAACACGCGGATCTGCTTCCTGGACACCTCTGGAGTCTGACCTTCTCCACGAAGGGTACGGAACAGAGCTGTTTGCATCAAAGCCGAGGGCCAAATCAAGTCCGGGTCATACAACAAGAACGAGCGACCTATGCAAAGCAAACAAAAATGCAAAGAAGGATAAAAACAACAATGTTAAATGGGCGGAAAATGCTTCCTTTGTGTACCACCAATATTAGACACGAGGACAACGGAGACGACTGTCTAAAAAAGATGACTGCCCTCGTTGCTACGTCAACTCTTATCGGAATTTACACTTTCCCCCTGAAGGATCTTAAAATGAAACTTACCAATGGCGGCGAAACTGTAGCCACACCACATGGTGGCCCACATCAAGAAGATGGCGGCAAGAGGATGCATACGCTCATGGTAGAAAATATCCTTGACTGAGACAATAATCTCTCCGAGATTCGACGTGGCACCGGAGCTTGCGCTGTCAAAAAAAAAGATAGAGTATGTTTTCCAGCACGATTATTAAGAATGCCTGCAATAAAAGTCAATTTGTTGTATTCACTGGATTTTTGCTCGTGCTAAGCACACTTACGCAAGAACGATAAGGACGTGCTCCTTAATCGAAAAGGGACCAGGGTTGAGGTTGAACTTGAAGAGTCCCAGATTAACCTCCTTGGAAGGCAAAGTACGGGCCATCAAATTGCCAAGCCAGTATGACACGATCTGGACGAAGAACATTGAGAAATCGGCAGCCGTGGTACGGAACCATGCGATCTGTGAGATTGTTGCGCCCAAGGCGATGAAAATGGCACTCAGAACAAAGTACCTATTTAAAAAAACGATAGAAAAGGAGTGAGTATTGAACCAGAATATATTCTCTCCTTTTTTCTTTTCGAGTGCCTCACAGATAGGTGTGGGAATCAAAACTGGACAAAAAAAAAAGAGAGAACCGCTGTAAAGCATACCGAAAGGTAACAGTAGGAGTATTGGGATCATCGTCCATCGAAACCAACTCGCGGACAATCTTGGGCACGAGACGGATCGACTCTTCAAGTTCTTCTTCATCTAGCGAGCCGGCATCGACAATATCGCCTTTAATGTCTTTAATGTCATCAACTTTGTTTGAGCCAGGAAAGTCGGGAACAGGTGCTCCGGGGTCTTCCCCAGGGATGTGCTTCTCGTCGTGTAGGCGAGTTGGAGAGGTCTGGCCTTCAAGGTCCAACTCGTGCTTCTCATGCGTGGCCGCCATATTTATGGTGGGAGCTTGAAAAGGGTATTAGTGGTGGAAATGGAGATGTATGGGAAGGGATTGGGGGCGAAGAATTGGAAAAGCGAGAGAGAGGAAAAGGAGGTGAGGAATGTTATTTCTAGTTGACTCTTCAAGGGTTTGGTCAGTCAAGGTCAGCAGGATAACGGACAAAGGAATCGTGAAGGCAGCAGGCACCGTTTTATATCATGTAGCTTTGGCCAGCCTTGGAGAGTTGCGCTATGAGAGTCGATTATGAATCAAGCAGACCAATAGGCGGGCTTCAATTATCCCAGGGGGAGAGATACAAGAGATGTATGCGATCCTCTCTTTTCTGGGGGGCTAGTTGTTTGCTCGGGATAAGGTTGAAACATGTGTCCATTAGCCTTTCGTGTTCAACAGAGGGGGGATGAAAGCGAAGCTTTCGCCTAGCAATGGCGTCAATTCTAGTGCAAATGAGTTGTCTTTGGAATACGCCCTCGCCCTTCCTTGTGTGCCTAAACACCGGCGTGTGCACAATCTGTCCGAAAAACTATCAACGGCTAATGTATCCCATCAAGGTTTATTGCTTGACCCGGCATGCGTAGCATCGCGTGTAACCATGAGGCCGTCACCGCCGCCCTACTTTGTTGTTTTTCTCCTTGTTGTTGTGATCCACTCTGTCTCTTGGTAGTCACATTACAAGGCTACACAAGAACGATGAGTCTTTGCTTGTTCATATGCATCCGAGATACCAACCACAGGTCAAATTAGCATTGCCTGGAGAAAAAGAATCAGCCATCTGGTCTTTGCACTTGGTTCACAGATGAATTATTGAAATATTTGTTTCTGTTGCCACTACTTTCTTTGGTTACGACTCTTGTAAAATGCTTATGGTAGGACGATGGGGACCCGGACTGTCGCATTCTTCTGCCTGGCCGATAAGGCATCGAACGGATAGTAGCCATGTAAGCTCGGAGAGAATGGCGCCTTTTTGCGCGGGGATAGTGGCATTGTAAAGTTTCAAGTAGCTGGCGGGCGCATAGAAACACTAGAAAAAATCGGTGTGCCAGATCGCTACTGTAAAGAGCACTCTTCTTTTCCTCTCCTAATACCAGTAAAGAAAGGCAACGGAGAATCCGTACGGTCAGAGAGTTTTGAAGGATGAAAAGAGAGTTTCGTAAAACCAGAGAGCGAAGAAAAAAATTCTCCGCCAAGAGGTGGTTTTGCTCCGACTGCTATCAGCGTCTTTGGAGCACAAAGAGCTTGTAGCGCAGTTTATTTTCCATTTCTAGCTTCCTCCACTCCTCAGGCACCTCGATCACGTCAACAAGGCTTCAAAATGGAACATATTTTTGCTACCCTCTCTCAGTAATCGGCCTAACCTCGTTTTGGCCCTGTAGAGTCAACTTTTGAGTCCGCACTCTACCCCAAAACAAGCATCCAGCTCTTCTGCGCTCTCTCCGTCTTCGCTTTTGTGCCCTGTAAGCAGTAAATATACAAATAAAGGAAAAGAGAGAAAGAAAACGGAGGAATGTGGTGATGTACACCAAGGAAGGCTGAGAAATTGTAACTATTCTGATTCGATGGTGATTTGTGAGAATTTTGATTGGTTCCATCTATTCAAGCAAAGCCTGTCGTGGCCCACCTTGTGTACACGATGCTCCTAAGATCAACAACGCATGCGTTGAGCTACTGGAAGATATAGATTTGAGAATAAGAGTGTATTGGGCTGTATTATGAAGTGAGATGGCATACTTAGAACCTCAATCTTGTGTACTATTCTATCTCCTGCCTTTCATTTTATCATGCCTATCAGCATTGTGTAGCAAGCGTTGCAATCCTTCTAGGCGAATGGGAAGGAGATTTATAGCCAATCTAACAAAAGCTCCTTGCTTCAGTTAAAATATTAGAAACTGACTATAGTCCATGAATACATCTCTCATTTTAAAATGAAGCGCTGCGCTGTAGCTCAGCTGACAAAGAAAAGCATAGGCAAATTTGAGTGATCACCTTCCTCACACATAGCCTTCAGGATGTAGCCAGACGAACAAAATAGTGGCCACTCATCCGTCTTTGATCCTCCCCTCCCATTTGTGTAATAATGCTTCGTGGACCATGTCAGGATCAAACGACTCGTTTCAGTCCATGGTATAAATCTATCGAAAAGAAAGGATATTCATGGTTTTCCGACCCTCCTTTTGGTAAATCGGGAAATCTCTTGCTATGCCATGACCTCCAATTAGTCCCCGTGCAAACGGCTGTCAGTATATTAATTTATCGTTGGACACAGATTTCCATGAATAGGTGAAAGACATTTCATGTACAAGAACAAGAAATAAGCCCGCGAAAGAAGATCTGCGCAATTCGAATTCGGAGAACCTTAACATGATTACGGTGATCTCTGTGGGAATGATGCCTTTTTGCTTTGAGATGCAGCAAGGATGTAACGACTACAACTTCTGGCATTAAACTCATTTCAGTAGTTTCATGATAAACACAAGTCGCGTAAAGGCATATTTTACACAATTACAGTTAAGTATCTCATGGTTGAAATTCTATAAGGTCAACATAAGGCGCTAGTTCCTGTAGCTTAGTAGGTCATTGGGACACAAATCCGCAACACTGACATTCTCTTACTCAGGCGGATTATAGTAATCGTGTCTTGCTAGTGATTGCTTTAACATATTTGTTTGACCAACATTAGTTTGGCTGAAAAAGCATGCATGCTCGAAGGATTCCCTCTCCTCTGAATGGGCCATGTTTATTGTTACACAGATAGCGGACAAAGGGTGAATGCTGGCACCACCATTTTCTTATTCTGCATAACGAAAATATTCCAAAAATGCAAAGGTGGGGAGAGAGAGAAAAAAAAAACTATCTAAGCCAACCACTCTTGCAAAAGTAGTCCTTCAGTACGATGACCCTCAGGAAGGTCCAGCCAAACATCGGAAAACAGTGTCTTGCCATTCAACGATGCAGGGAAGAAAACAGGCTGACGGATACGGTCGTCAACAATGATCTTGCCACTGTCAAATTCATCAAGACGGACGTACGCGGTGCACCACCATCCAGGAGTGACCACGCACTCTTGCTTGAGTTCTCCCTTATCGATCTCGACACCAGAGACGACGACAGAATCGTAACCTCGGCTGACGCCAGCCTTGACTGAGATATTGGGGAGATACTTGTAAATCAGGGCGAGGTTGGCATCGACTCCAACTTGTAAGCCCAAGTCGTAAGCTTGTTTAGTTGTTGTCTTTTCGTTGTATGGGCCAGATTTGATTTGCACCTGCGTATATGCAGGGTTCGGCGTACAGGTATTGAAGTAGGTGACAAATGAATATTCCTTAAAGATGGAGAGTTTGCTAGCAACTCCAGGGAACATCTTCTTGGCAGTGGAACCACTGACTTTGGCGACAGCACCATCCTCATCTGGTTTTACAGGGAGGCGGCTTTGACCTTGGGCATATTCAGCCAAGTCCTTGCAGCTATTTTTCGGGGAAAAGAAGGGGTATGCAGAAGCCACGCTGAGGATCAGAGCGCATGCGGATGTGAGGAGGATTGGCTTCACCATATTGCTAGAGGGGTTGATTTTGAATGACGAAGAAAAACGGCATTGATGAGTAAGTGGGGTCGAAATTGTTTCGCTAGAACAAAAACTCATGGAAGAAGATGGTAGTTACCTGATGTCGTCAAAGGTTATGATTTCGGTTGTGGGAAAGAGAGAAAAGTGAGGAGGTTTGCTGATTGCTCGTAAAGATGGTCGAGGTTTAAATAGCTGCCACCTTTCTTATTCCCACACCGCAGAATTCGCACGCCCATGCTGCTTACATATGTATTCCATCGCAATGGATGCATTGACAACATCTGCACATACTAGTTGAATAACAGAATAGAGACCCTCTGAGACAAGACACACAATCTGACGAGACGGGGCAGTTCAACCACATCTTTTACTGAGTTGGGAACGATGTGCACTCTCTAGTCATTTTCCCAGAAATAGGGGGTCTATCTTGCATGCATGAATGAATACATATACTGGCGCAGTGTGAACAAGGATAGGGATTACCTAACTTGCTAGCAACTACCTATCAAAATACACGCGTCTTTTCTTTATTCTCTAGTGCAGATAGCTAACGTACTGAGTCTTCAAACTTTCGAGGCGTAAATAGCTGAGAATCTTACCTGAAAACGAAAGAGGGCGGTATTAGAATAAGGCATAACTAATCATCGCATGGATGGAAATGTACGCCATTACACTCTCGAACACTTCTTAATTCTCTAGTAGTATGTGAGACCCTCCCCTCCAAAAAAAAAACTGCTATGCATTTCGTCGTAAAGTCTAAATCAATGGTTGCATGGAATAAATTAACGCCGTGTTAGGCAGGCGAGCTTTATTATATAAGACTAACTTCTACCTGGGCTTTCTTGCTTTTGTGAAGTGTGAAGCATACCCACAAGGGATAAACGACGTCTAAATTTGTAGTCTCATCCTTTCAATGTGTTTCAGTGAGCGGGAACCTCGATCCAAACCTCGGAGAGCAAAGGCTTACTGTTCAGAGATGCAGGGAAGAAAACGGGTTTACGGATGCGATCATCGACAATAATCTCACCGCTCTTGATGTCATCGAGTCGGATGTACGCAGTGCACCACCATCCAGGCGAAATGATGCACTGCTGCTTGAACTCTCCATCCTTGATGTCAACACCAGCCACAGTGATTTTCTCATAGCCTCGGCTGACGCTAGTCTTGGCAGACACGCTGGGGAGATACTTGAACAGGGTTGCAAGATCAGCCTCGAATCCAAGCTGCAGACTCAGATCGTAAGCAGTCTTGGTCGTTTCTTCAATCTTGTAGGGACCGGACTTAATCTGCACCTGTGTGTACGCAGGACCCGGTGTGCACTCGTTAAAGTAGGTGACGAACGTATAGGACCCGAGCAGAGAGATCTTTTTGGCGACTCCGGGGAACATCTTCTTGGCATTATAGCCATTGATCTTGCGGACAACACCATCCTCATCGGGCTTCTTGGGCAGCCTGTTAGAGGTTTGGGCAAAGTTGGCCAGGTCCTTGCAGCTATCCTTGGGGGATGCAGCAACCACGCTGAGGAGAAGAGCGCACAGAGAAGTGAGGAGGACGGGCTTCATTTTTCGCTTGAGGGTTCTATTTTGTATATGGAGGAGGCAAGATGACATTTGAGTAACAGAGGACGACTCGATTCCCAAAATCGAAATGGCGCTCAGGAGAGGAGCTGACAATTACCTTGGTGTGAAGGGGGATGGGATGGGCAAGGCGTTGGTAGAAGATTGCAGGGCAAGAGGAGGTGGTGAAGACAGTTCGACAAGATGGACGATTGGAGACGTTTAAATAGTGAGTAGATGACTGGGCGTAGACTGATGGTTTGTTCTTAAGCTCAGCTTGCACGAAAACGCGGTATACTGTTTAGTACATGCAGCACGCTTCCACATGTATCCTGGTTGCCAACTCCAATATTGTACCCAGCGGTATCTACTTGTGTTCTTTACACTTCCGCCCATAGCTTTAAACTTCTCTTTCTCGCAGTTCCCTTATCTGATCATTTTTACGTTATGAATATACATCGCTTTGCTGATTTAGGCAATAATGATCTGCAAAAGGATGGTTGCTGAGTCCAAATAACAATCCTAGATGTCAGTGTCGAAGAAAAACATCCAAGATCTGTCACTAATCCTTTCAAGCACTCATTTTCGCTTAACTATCCAACACTTTGGGAAAAAATACTCAACAATAAACAAACCAAGTGGTCCCTCCTTCCAAACATGAGAAAACGGCTCTTTGTATACGGTTACGCTAAATTTGCAACCCTTGGAGAGGCAATCATCAATGGTGGGAATGGGAAAGTATCACAAGGTATATACAGATGCAGGTACATACTTTTTTGCTGCTCATGTTATTTTCCAGCCTTCCAAACACCAATCCTCGTCACTTAGTTGATCCAACTTCAGGTGTATGAGGTTGTCGTAGCTGGTAGCTTCCTGCATCTTTGAAGCATGCAATATTTGAAGCATGTAGCATGGGAAGGTTGGGTGTACAGTATCAATGTAATTCTCAAGGGTGTCACTGGTACAGAAGAGAGTCCATAGTGTAGTTTTCTCTTCACCTCTCACGTCTTTTCAGAGCCTCGACCAGTCGCAAAATCGCGTACATGGGAAATATTTCAAGTTTTCTTGCTTCTGAATGGTTGTCCAGACAGTTGAACACAAAAAAATATACATGGTAGCGTGTTACAATTCTGACAACCTTTTCATTCGTATGATTTCTACTACATGGCTACATGGTCCATGGAAAAAAAAGTATGAGTATGTATCAAGCTCAGAGATGTGAGAGTTTTGGAGAGGATGCAAAACAGACATGGTAGAGAGAATCGAGTATGGGACGAAGATGCCATTTTGCCGATTGAGAGCAAAACTGTGCGCCGTTGGTGCCAACCCTTCATCATGTATTATGACTAGAGTACTCTCTACACACATTTAAAAGTATGCATCTAGACTTTTTGACGTGACGTGCTGTGTTAAACCTAGCACTAATTGCAAGAGTACATCAATCTTTAAAGGGCATATGATGCTCTCTTGAGCTATAAATCCTGCATGTTCTGTAAAATATCCCTTCATGTTTATACTAGCTTCTATAGTTGCTGGGAATATAGAAGAGCTGCCCCAGTCAACAATCTGTCGTAGTTCTGCATGGAGAGCGGTATCAACATGGATGACGCTGGGTTTCAAAGCTCTTGTGAATTTTATGACCCTTTCGAGTAGTACCTCTTTTTTTCGATCCGTAGCTCCCCACAATAACAACAACGACTGAACAATAAGCCAATGAGAAACGCGACGTATTAATTCTTGTTTCACTGCTCTAGCAATGACAACCAAAAACAGAGTATCTACAATCTAACTGAAGGGTTTCTTACGCCGTTCTAAAGGTACTTTTGAAATTACCATGCTTCGAGGTGTCTCTTGGACTACATGAGAGACATCATCAAGCGGCGGCGCAAGTCCACCAGATGGAAAAAGTATTTCGCGCGTAAACTACAGCCTTTTCTCTACTGGTCAAGTTAAGAGTGGTCCGCAAGGTTGCAAGGCTCAGGCATGTCCCTACGCCTACATATTACGGTTCCCATCTCTCATCTCTCATCCCCCACCTCTTACCTCCCTACTTGTCGACTCTGATCGATCAACCTCCTCCTTTGTATCCCACCTCTCTCTTTTCACTGTCTCTTGTCACACGCTCGTATAAATGAACCACTTGATCGACTTCTTTCTTTCCTTTTATTTTTGTGTATCGAAAAAGTGACCGCTTTTGGGGAAACGGATCACAACTCGAAGTGAAGGGGAAGGGAGGTTAATTGACAGTTGTACAAAAGCTTAGATTCATCGCTTACGGTGAAAGTTATATTGTGACATGACAGTCTTTCTGCAGCGACAACTGAAGATGGTGCAGCGGAGGTTTGGCAATTTGGCTAATTGTGTGTTCAGAATCCGGAGTATTTGTCGCGGATCACTGTTCGCGTTGTTTCTCCTGGGTATGGTGAATTTCGGGTCCTCACCAATAGGCAATCGAAGGATCTCCAGATTCCAACATGCCCATGGTTTTTTGACGAGTTCCCAGGCGTCAAAGTGGCTGGAGTGTTGATCTACATATATAATCTCGAGAATCCGCAACCGAGGGCACTCGGCCAGCAGGTCACGGACGACATCTGTTCCGAACGATTGGTACGATTCAATAACAAGAACTTCAAGAGTGTTCTTAAATCCTTTCCTGATCATGTCGAGAGCATCTGGTGCGATCACGCCGTCCATAACGATTGCTCGAAGGCTTGTGTGCATGAGAGCCGCAATGAAGGTCAGGGTGTCTAATCCGACATCGACAGCGCATTCTGGGTTGCCTACGAGTGCCAAGTGTGTGAGACTACTGGGTACTCGCGACAAGGCGACGGACATGTCGTACATATCTTCATCGTGGAAGCAACCGTCTATCCGGAGATGTGTCAGCTTCGGGCAAGCAGGCATTAAATGAAGAAGCGCATCGGCCGAAGCACGGCCACTGACAGTGAGTTCCTGGATTCCAGTCTTTTTACTCGGCTCACCAAGTTCAAAGGGGCTGAAGTCTGATAAAAGATCCCTCATGCCATTCAAGGTGAGTGAGACCAGTGCTGGGCAACGGTCAAGGATCCTGAGAAGGGAGGTCCAGTCACAAAACTCCTCCATGTCAAGCTGAATGTCTTTCAAGTGAGTGTAGGTCGACAGTGATAAATAGTTGGCAATCAAATCCATGGAGGCTTCTGCTGCTCCGAGGACGAGGCTGCAGAGATTTTTGTTGTTCTTGATGAGGGCACGATGCCATCCCTTGGGTCGCTCTTTCTCCGCGATAATGGTGCACAGGTGGGTCACGTTACGACAGGAGGTCGCCACGACCACCTCTAAGAGCAAGGCCAGCATATCGTTGTCGCTCGCCCTCTCACAAATGATACGCCGAACATGCGAGCCATTGTGCCAAAGACCAGACGTAAAGTTTTCTAGGTTGGTTGGTTTGGACAGAAAGTCGACCAGTTTGTCGAAGTGGATCGTGTCCCAGAGGTAGGGGACATAGGCGTCCCGAAAGGCTTTGGATACTTGGACACAGGCATACAGTTCTCCCCTGGTGAGGTAGCTTGGGACGGATGATGAATTAAATGATGGAATTTCAATTGCTGGTGGACGTGTCATTTTCCAATTTGACAAATGAAGATTAATTCAAGTCAGGTATTCAATAAAAATATAGGAGACCCAAGTGGAAGTATCTCTTCCCGCCAATTAAATGTGAGATTATCTGCTATAAGCTTTTTGAAAAATAAAGCTTGCTAGTTGTCGAAGCATTGGCAGGACGTGCGGATCTCGCGGATCTTGGGGAGAGCACGAAGAGCTTGGTGCAGAGTATCCGCAACTGTGCCCTTTTCATCATTGTGCGTATCGTTTTGGATACTTGGGGAAACGGGAATACGGAAGATCTCTAGTTCGTGACAAACCCATTCAACTGACAATAATGTCTTGGGTTCAAAATGATCTGGATGGTTTCTTGGGTTGTTGATTTCGATTTCTTGAAGTCGAGGGCATAGAGCAAGAATAGTGGCAACGCTTTGGCTTGTGATCGATCGCAGAGAGTTAACCGTCAATCTTCTGAGCGTCGATCCGTGGTGCTGTGCAATGACCTGAAGTGTACGTTCGCCTGCTCTACAGCCCTGAATATGGATTCTGGATAGCTGTGATGGTGGTACCGCATGTAGAATGGCTGCCAACTCTTTGTCCGAGCCCTTGTCATCGTGACAGAGTGTGAGGTACTCCAAACTAATAGGAGCGCTTTGCAAAGTTAGACACAACTCTTGTACAAACGAGCGCTTAATTTGGAGTTGAAGATGCTTCAGTTGAGGACAATATGGCAACAAATAGTGCAGCATCGACGTGGCTGATCCAAAGACAAGACAAAGTTTACGAATCTTTGTTTGTCGCGACAGTCGTGGCACGGTAGTAGAGTCCGTTTTGTTTGAGAGAGCATAAACTCCCTCAATTTTCAGCGACTCTAGTTGTGGAAGCTGTTCAACGATAGCGAGGATCGGGGTCCAATAGACAAAATCGACAAAGCTGAGCGACAGGTCACTTAGGCTCGCAGTGCGAGAGAGAAGGTTCGGTATCAAAGGCTCGAGCCACTCAACATTGTCAAGAGTGACGCTGGTGAGGCCCGGATTGGTTCGGAAGAGCATAGAATGCCAGCGTTCTGATTCTTCTGATTCTGGGATCGTCAGCTGAAGGTGAGTCAAGCGATGACAGGCCCAAGGCACAACTTGTTGAAGAAGGCCGAGCAGATGGGGTTGCTCGCCAGCACTTTTGCATATCAAACGACGGACTAGAGTACCGTGGCTGGCCAGGGCCTGTGCAAACTTTTCCCTTTTGTCTGGGTGTCTGACTGAACGGCCTACCAGGTCGAGATCCAATGACCGCCATAGCCACGGCGTGAAGGCTTCCCGAGTCACCACGCAGACCTGAATGCAGGCGACCAGGTCACGCATAGACAGGTGCCGCGCAATTTCACTCTGTACTTCAGGAATGATGAATGCCGAAAGAGCTGTCATGTCGACTTACTCATGATGGAATGCTGTAAACGGTGTGGAGGCGGTAGGCGAGGAGGGAGAGCCAAGAATAGAACAAACAGCTTCGCTCAACAACGTTTAGGTACAAAACAAAGGCTTTATTATCGGTGCGCACTCTGCACTTTCATATGGGTGTCTGCACTCTTTTTTAACTGAGGATAGCATCCCATACACCATTAGGGTTCCTGAAGTCGTTATGCACAATATTGAAAAGCCAGTAGTCGTGTCCGACCTGGTGCAGCAGTTTTTGCGTCTCCGAACCCTTGGGGTACAAGTGCTCCCACTCGCGCCAGATCTCAAAAGCTTCATCGCGCCACGCCAGGAACGAGACCTGCTCGATCACCGTCGGCTGCACAA
>JAAAIY010000125.1:77361-88449 GCA_016098105.1 Actinomortierella wolfii
CCTTGCCGGGGAACACGCCCCATGTAACAGCGTTGGGACCCTCGATGAGGCTCTCGGGGGTTTGCTTCTTGGTGAAGGCCAATGGCTCGTCGCAGTCTGGAGCTGGTGTCGACGTGCCCGATGTTACTGTGGAGGTTGGAGAGGATCCAGAGGGAACTTTGGCAGTTGCGTCATCGTCCTTGCTCTTGTTCTCCTTTTTCAGGTCCTTGCGCCCGCAAATCTTCTTCAGTTCTGCAATCTTGCGCTGTTCTTCTTCCACGTCTCCTGTAGCATTGGTTACAACACCAGCATCACGACTCGCAGCGAAAAAGGTGATCCATGGTGATGCTGTTCTCAGTTTCTGGACCAGTCCTGCCACCTCATCCGGACCAACAAACAACTCGACAAACGCTTTTTGATAAACGTAACCTCCCTTAGGACCCCATCCAACCAAAGGATCCGAGCTAGGCTTGCCGTCAACTGCTGGCTGCGATCCAACAGTCCAGTATCCGCGTTGGTTACAAGCCGTCAGCTTTTCACGGATGGCATCTGTCTCTGGCAGGGGTGCCTCTTCGGACCAAGGAAGTGCAGGGAGTTTGCCTTCGATAAAGTTGACAAATAGCTTGGTGATATCCTCTGTCTTGGTAGGGCGTCCCCACAGCTCCAGAGCACGACGAGGCTCGACCTTCAGGGAAATACCGTATCCATCCAAGTCACCGAAAGCAGGGGAACGAGCATCGCCCCAACGTCCATTGGGGAAGTCATCCCAGGTCTCGGATCGCCCTGTGATATCGTCTGGAGCAGGTTTCCAGATCACAGGCTTCAAGGCCTGTGTATCCACTCCAGGATGCTGGACGCCGTCGTGAGAGAAAGCGGCCAGATGAGCAGCCGAGATTGTCGCATCACTTTCATCAACATTCTTGATCGTCGATGGGTTAGTGTTGTCAATGGGCTGGCCATGCTTATGGTGAGTGCGTGTCTTTGGCACAAAGCCCACCTTCTCCAGAATCAAACGTACTGATCGCTCAAGATTAAGCGTGCAAATGTGAAATCCCTGGATTCCCGCATCCTTCAGCTGGGTGATCATCCGTGCTGCCAGATCTACGCCGTAATCCTTAACCTTTTGATCATCGTTCTTGATGGGCTCAAGAGCCTCAAAGAGGGCAGCTGGGACATGGATTTTGGCCAGATTGGTAATACGGCGAAAGCCATTGTATGACTGGATAGGCATAATGCAGGGGATGATGGGGCAGGTGATGCCAAGGGCGCGACAGCGTTTCTCCCAAGATAAGAAGCCTTCAACGTCATAGAACAGCTGAGTCACGACAAAGTCTGCGCCTGCATCGATCTTTTCCTTGAGGTAGATGATCTCTTGGTCTGGGTTACTGTAGTTACTGTCCATGTGTCCCTCGGGATAACCTGCAAAACAAGAACAACAACAAACACAAAAAAAATTAGCATGGATGTGCATGGTGAATCATCGTGGGAGAGTAACTTAGTCGTAGAATTTTAGGAACCAATTTATTTTCTGCTCCGAAAGGGAAGGGAACCCAAGGTTTGGCATCTTGCGCCATCGTCCGCTTTCCCCACTCGACCACATCACCCCGCCTTACCTGCAACTCCGATGCAAAAATAGTCACCATAGTGCTGGCGGATATACCGGACCAAGTCAATCGCGTGCACAAACGAATCATCAACATGAGTCCAGTACTCTTGGCCACGCGGAGGATCGCCACGCAAGGCCAGGATGTTTTGAATGCCGGCTTGCTTGGCTTCAGAGAGTGCTTCGTCAACCTTGCCACGGTCCATGTTAGTGCAGGTCAGATGCATGCATGTCTCGAAGCCGTGCACTGTTTGTGCGACGGCACAGAGCTCAGTAGTCTTGTCAAAAGTCGACCCACCGGCACCCCAAGTGCAGGTGATGAACGACGGTGACAAGGCCTGCATGCGACCCATGCGATCAAACAAGTTGGACATGCCCTGGGGATAATGGTGGAGTCATAATGGGTGTTGTTGTGTGTTGAACACAATTTGGAGATTAGATCGAATGTATCAAGTATTTTGTTTTTATCCGATCAGCGTTGAGGCTGATTTTTTTAACTCCTTGCTCATCCACGTTTATCACATGAAGACAAAGATGAAGAAAGCGAGTGTGAAGGTGCGGGGGGTGAAGGAAAAGGTGTGGAAAGAAATGGCTAGTGAATGGTCAAGGCTATGTGAAGAGAAAAGTTGGGGAGGGGTTATATCGGTGGTTTTACCTGAGCTGTCTTTGGAGGAAAGTACTCAAATGAGTAATAGGGCTTTCCCTCTCCCGTGAGCTCAGCAATCTTGGCAGTGATCTTCATGGTTCAATAGTCACTAAAGCCCAAAGTTGCAATGAGAAAATAATGTGTCGACGGAGGTGCCGATGTTGATGAGTGAAAATGGAGGTGGTGGAAGAGTGAGGGCGTGCGAAAGAAAAAAAAGAGAAAACAAAGAAAAATAGGCGAGGGATATGGGAGAGAGGATTGGCTGTTCATTCTGATGCTGCAAGTGTACGACCAGAGGAAACAGTCACCGAACCACCAGACAAGCAGACAAGGACGCCTTTGTTCCCTGATCTCTTCAAAGGTTGATTCAGCTGCACTCATTTCGTTAGACAGCCAACTCACAATTTCAGGGCAGAACACTAACCGCAACGGACAATGGCAGCCCTGTTCAGGACCAACACAAGCAAGCAGATCACACTGCTGATCCCCCGCCGGAATGCATGCTTGCAGAGGAATGCATTCTCGTCCCTTGCTTGTCGGTCGATTCACCCTTCTCAATCTTGTCCAGTTTCCCGTCAACCCTCCTCCAGGGCTCACAGCCAAGGACAGGGATCCATTGTTAAGACAGTGTCCAACAACAAATTCTTCTGTGGACCCTATCAGACTCGTAGCCTGTCATTGGCAGCCTGCAATGCCCCTCCTCCAACGGCAGAAACTTCGTACGACGTTATTGTGGTCGGAGGAGGCCATGCAGGATCTGAAGCGTGCGCCGGTGCAGCTCGAACCGGAGCAAAGACGCTGCTTTTGACCCAGAAGCTCGACACTATTGGTAGGTGCCATTATGCACTCTCCCGTGCTTTTGGCCCAGGGTGATCAGAGTTGGTAACTGACATTTATACTTTTTTTACATATCTTGATTTAGGCGAAATGTCTTGCAACCCCTCATTTGGTGGCGTTGGCAAAGGTGTTTTGGTTCGAGAGATCGATGCTCTTGACGGTGTATGTGGACGAGTCTGTGACATGGCTGGTGTCCAGTTCAGGATTCTGAATCGCTCAAAAGGTCCTGCTGTCCACGGACCCCGAGCGCAAATCGACCGCAAGCTGTATAAGAAGCATATGCAAAAGATATTGCACGAGTACCCTAACCTTACAATTAAGGCAGGCAGCGTCTCCGATATCGTACTCGGGGCTGACATTATTCCACCCTCACCACTTCATACAGGCCCTCAAGGAGAGATCAAGGGCATTCGTCTTGGTAAGTGATGACTGGGTTAGTGATATGAATCATCTTTTGATGCGGATCAAATGTTCATTGAACTCACTTCCGGTCTCTCTTCTTTGTTCTCATACACAACAGAGACGGGCGAAGTTATCTATGCCCCCAAGGTCATTATAACGACAGGAACATTCTTGCGTGGAGAGATACACATCGGATTGACTTGCTACCCAGCAGGACGCATTGGAGAGGACGCATCGATTGGACTGTCAGACTCGTTGGCACAGGCAGGTTTCACGCTAGGACGTTTGAAGACAGGCACTCCGCCTCGTCTGGATGGAAAGACAATCGACTATTCTCAGTTAGTGCCACAATATGGTGATGAAGAGCCCACGCCATTTTCATTCTTGAACAGGAGCGTGCCTAACGCACATAACCAGCTCGTTTGCTGGCAGACACACACCAACCCCAAGACGCACGAGATTATCCGTAACAACTTACACAAGTCGATCCATATCCGCGAGACAGTCAAGGGTCCTCGTTATTGTCCTTCAATAGAGTCAAAGATTATGCGGTTCACAACCAAAGAGGCCCATACAGTTTGGCTCGAGCCTGAAGGATACGACACAGACGTAGTTTATCCGAATGGTATCTCCATGACGCTACCCGAGGAGGAGCAAATTCAGATGCTCAAGACGATCAAGGGCCTGGAGAATGTCAATGTCTTACGATGTGGTTATGGCGTTGAATACGATCATGTGGACCCTCGAGAGTTGCAACGTACACTGGAGACAAAACGCATCCGCGGTTTGTACCTGGCCGGACAGATTAATGGAACGACAGGATACGAGGAAGCCGCCGCCCAAGGTGTCTTGGCTGGCATCAATGCCGGACTGGCAGCCCAAAACCGCCCTCCTCTTATCCTTACACGGGCTGATGCCTACATTGGCGTTCTGATTGATGATTTGATCACCAAGGGTGTCGAAGAGCCATACCGTGTCTTCACTTCACGGTCAGAATATCGACTGACGCTACGTGCCGACAATGCTGACTTGCGACTGACCAAGAAGGGCTATGAGGCCGGCTGTGTCAGCGAATTCCGCTGGAGGGCTCATCAGAAAGTGCTGGCTGACATCCAACGTGGTACCGAATTGATGAATAATACCATCCTCACTCCCCACAAGTGGGCAGAATATGGCTTCAGCAAGAGCGACGATGGCATCAAGCGAAGGTATGTATTGGAGAGAGGGATGTGATAACTGATTTTTTGTTATTGTATTGACGTTATTTTTTGTACTAAACACCCTTTATGCTTTGGCGGCTGGTTATGTTTGTAGTGCCATGGATATGCTGGGTTTCCCAAATGTCAAAATGTCGCAGTTCTATGGTGCCATCCCAGAACTGAAAGAAATTGATCCTGTTGTGCAATCCAAGATTCAAGTCGAAGGTATGCGGTGTCTGTCTTTCATATCCACAGATCCACAGATAGATCCATCTATAGATGCTAATCATTCCTTTGATTTGTTTTTATAGGTACCTATTCAGTGTATCTTCGCCGGCAAGGAGCTGAAGTAACCGCCTTCATGCGCGATGAATCATTAGAGCTTCCTGTGGATCTGGATTACGCGTCGTAAGTCGCCGCTCTAAATACACCAAACTGTTGACATCAACATCGCGTCTTGTACTTGACTTTGCTGACCATTAACTCACTATTATATTTGACAATAGAATTCCGAACCTCTCGAATGAGACTCGCTCCAAACTGATAAAGATCCGCCCTGCTACTTTGGTAAGTAGAAGAAAGATGTCGAAAAAACAAAACTGAGTCCTCGTAACAGTTGTCTTGCACAAGGCTAAAAGAGGTGCCTATTTATTGAGAGACAATTGCACCCACCCATACTGATATTTCAATTTTTTCTCTGCTATGCCTGTGGGTTTTCCTATTAGGGTGCCGCCAAACGGATTGAAGGAATGACACCAACCAGTATCCTGGAGCTTCTGAAGCACGTTCAGCGCACGAAGCGCCCACCCACAATGATCACTGGCGAGCCCATTCGCCCCGGTTCCCGGCAGGACCGAATTCGCCGACGAATGCTTGAGAAGGAGTTTTAAGGTGCGATAGACTGAACCCTGTAATTTTAGACTACCGAGTTACATGTATTATTGGGCATCGCTTACCTTTTTTCAGCAAGGGCTATGGAGTAATCTGACGATGTAGGCACCATCGCCTCCCAATATGCGTACCATATATCATGGAACCCAATAATAAATGTCTCATCTAATGATACTACCAAATATGGTCCCATGGCTGGAGTTCGTGATGCAGGTGGGAGCCATCCGGCTCCCATGGTTCCCGAGATAGTTGCCAAAAAAGCCCACGTGAGGGTATAAAGACAGTTTGCGCCTGTAGTCTATGTGCAGGAACCGATTGTTAATTGTCCTCTCCTAGTAATACTCTTCGATGCAGCCTTGTGAATAATGTTTATGTTCAAACTGGGGAGCCCCTCGAAGGCCCTTGGCTATCGAAAAAATGGCAAAAGTCAATCTTACAGGAGAGTACGACAAAAGAATGTACTCAATGAATGGAAGACAAACAACTGGTATCTCAGTAGTGTTAAACGGATAGGCTTTCGTACACTTTTATTGAAGCCCTACGTTTTTCTTTCCATTGTACAAAAGCTTCGAATCTTAACTTGCTCATCGACATCGATATAGTTACTAATGTATTTCTAGAACATTGGAAGGTGAACTCTCTTTTCAAGCATGCTTCAGTTGTTGTTCCTCAAGCACTGGCGGTGCGGGTGGAGAAGATGCTGGTTTTGAGTGGCGTGTCGTGGTTAGTGACTTTGGCTCAGTTGTCGAGTAGATGGAGGAGGGAGGGGAATGTCCCTGAGTCTCGGATCAAGTGTTGCGAGAAGAGAATATGGAAAATGAAAAAAAAACGTCTGTAACCAAAGTTAAATTATGAGCCGACATCGATGTTGGAGTTGGCGTAGAGCAATGATGATTGAACGGCATTTTGTCTTTTGCTTGTTTCAAAAAAACACGAAAGTCGACACAGCCTGTGGTATTTATGTGGTATCTTTGATTGGCTGAAATGCGAATATGAGGTGTCGCAGCTGCCTGTCTACAACTTGATGAATACCCTTCGAATTGCACACTCAATCTTTGCATCCAAGTGGACGGTAAATGTCACGTCTAATAATATTTTTCTGTACAGTCCAAATGAATACAGTTTGCACTCAAACTGAGAGCCACCCGACACGGTTCCCGAGATAGTCGCCAAACACAAATCCACATGAGAGTAAGTCAACAAACTTGCACTGTAGCCTGAATATGGGGCTGAACTAAACATAACTATTCTAATACGGTGAGGCCCTTTGAATAAAGCGACCGCTAAAATTAGGAGCCAATCGGGGCCCTAGAGTTTACGAGAAAACCATTATATGAATAAAAATCCCATGTAGAAGTATAGCAACGTCTTTGACATATAGTCATACGTGATCCAAAAGTAAACGTCTCTTCCAATGACGCTACTTCATGCGGTCCCAATAGTTGGGCTGTTGTTGTGAACATAGGAGCATTGTGATGCAAATATCAAACCTGCAAGAGATCAAGAGGACAAAACTTGCAACAGTGGTGTACTATAATGTTTTAGTCTTTGAATGACAACTACAATGAATAATCAGTATATAATGCCCATGTTGCTTAAACTATCCAATGATTCCCTATAGAGTGTGCAGAGTAACTGTGGAGGGCCTCTTCGCTCACATAGTGCCTGAGAAAGCCACAAAGAATTGGGTGTTGGCAAATGGGACTACCCCTATATGTGCCAACACACGAACAATGCTTGAGTGCCAAATGTAGCGGCTGTAGTCCCAAGAATGGATCTGTTTTGACTGCATAGGCAACCATGCTAGTTACGATTGCCACTGGTAATCACCAAGGAACCCAAACAATTTTCTTTCGGAAGGAGATGGACAAAATAAACGATTGATCGTACCCGCTCCAATCCAAACGCTTACAGCTTCTTATCGAGCCAGCGTTTGCCTCGAGTATCAACAAATACAACAAACTCTTAGACAAGGCGTAAGTCCAGTATTTTCCCATGGAAAAACTGGATGGAACCCTATCGAGATGTACTGACCCGCAAAATTTAAAAGTGCATGTGTGATGACACGAAGCGTCAAATCAGGTAACATGTACCAAGAAATTATGTACTACTAGAAATTTCATAGAATACATGGTCAAGATGGTCTTCGGCTGAAAGGATAAAGTGCTCTGCTTCCTGCGCCAATTGTCAAGTTGGTGAGGTACCGCCTGCATGTATGCTAGTGTTCAGTCAAACTATTATGCACTATAAATTGGATACTTGTGAGTAGGGTAAAAGGTCTTTTTTTCTTCCCCAAGCATTCTCCTCGCCACCTTCTTCTCATCCTGGTGATCATGCAGCAAGCAATTCCATTGAAAGGGAGTGCAAGGCGACTGATCCAGATCATTCTTATTTTTCTCATCTTTACTTCGCTAATTTACTTGTATTATGGAGCAGTCATTCTCTCTCCTATAAGACGGAATGAGGACGACAGGAATACTTTGTCAGATGCGCCTCGGATCTTTGACACCGTGCTGCTGAATGACGAGTTGGATTGGCTCGAGGTCAGAATGAACGAGCTAGACAAAGTTGTTGACGTCTTCGTAGTAATTGAAGCACAGCAGACATTTCAAAGAGGACACAAGCCATTGTATTTCCAACAGGCGTCGCGCGATAAAAGGTTTGAGCGATTCATGGACCGAGTACTCCATATCGTTGTCCCTAACATCACAGAGGCCGAGGAGGCGCGCAACCGAGGGGTTGGAGGTGATGGTCCCTGGGCTTTCGAGTCCTACTTTCGCAACAAGGGCATACACATGGCTCTCCAATCATTCCGGCCTTCACCAGGTGACTGGGTCCTACATTCCGATGTTGACGAGATCCCTCGAGCTTCAGCACTAGCCAATATCAAAGCGTCGTCGTCGCCACCGGGGAGAAACAAGGATACACAGTTGCAAACAAGAGTCCTTGACTGCAACCTCTATTACTACTCTTTTGAGTTCAAGCGTGCCGAGCCTCGCAAAGGTCCCGTCCTGGCACAATTCCAACTTGCACCACCAGGGGTAGATCCCAACTCAGACGAACCAATTGTGTTCAACGACGATGGTTTGCGCATACTCGACAAGCCGTTGTGGGAGGATTGGCAAAATATCGGGATTCGGTTACGAAGGTACGCTTATGAACTAAGCGGTCCCAACCTTGTCGAAAATGCTTGCTGGCATTGTTCATGGTGCTTCAGTAAAATTTCCTATGTTCGCAACAAAGCCGCCTCATATTCCCATGAAGAGCACAATACCGCTGAATATATGAGCGAATCCTGGATCATCAACCATTTTCGAGAAGGGAAGGATCTCTTTGAACGCAACGAATTCTACAACTATGAAGGACCACCGACAGATGTGCCCAAGTTCATCGCAGACCACCCCGATAGGTTTTCTTATTTAACACATCGCTATAAGACTCCCAACGCCGGCTTTCTCGACGTCCCTGAAAACCCATCACATACTACATAAAATGATACTTCCAACTCGAAACTCATCACATATTAGCATGATATTTCCAACTCAGAACTCATCACATACAACTATGGCATTTTGAATTATAAAATAAACCCACGGAAGAGCCTGTCTCTCATACACTCTCAGAATCAGAGAAGCAATCATCTTTCTCGTCCAGTACTACCACCATGGTTTCTTCTCTTGGACCTACATATATGGACCTGACCCGAAAAATAATATAGTCATGAGCATCGACCCGTTCCAGGACATGGCGAGGTATGCAAGCCAGGATCTTTGCCTTCTATTACCCTAAAACTCCGATTTGAACACACACACAAAATCCTATCACACACATGTGTTGCTCATTTCAAGGCAAAGAAAATGATATTTCAGCTTGCGCACACGACTGTGTCAAACTGAAGCATCAATAGACTTGCATTTATGCCAATAAGTCCTTTAGAAATGAAATCTTGAAGTCATGGTTGGCATGGCTGATGGACGAATATGGTACGAAGACTGGAAGCTCTCTGATTGACTGTAATGTCAAATATCGCTCTGAAAACAAGGCCACTTCGCCCTCTCTAACTCTTATGATATGCTTCGAGATGTACTGCTCTGGGAACAGTGCCTGAGGGAGAAGCATTCGGTAAGTGGCCGATGTGGCGTTAAAGTCGACACCTTGGTGTATCAATCGATGGTTTTGCATTCTCTGCCAACAGTGGCTGTAGGTTGTACTGTGACACAACACGACCAACGGGAAGCTATCGTCATAAAGCAAAAAGTCAAATAAGGAAAAACAACACAAGCCCGTTATCCCGAGGCTAACATGTCGACTCAATACATCGAAAGTGACCAGGAGTGGAGGTAAACATCTTTGAGAGGTAACAGCATATCAGATCTTGGAATAATAGGAATTCTCACACTGCTACTGAAAAGGACACGCAGCATTTAAGATGCCAGATCGTCAACTCCGTCAACTGTGCGGAGCGACAATAAAAACATGGTGTCATTCGACGACCTACCTCAATAAAAGAGAAAAATCCCTTACATACACTGCGGCCGGTGTTTGCAACTTCGACTTCAGAATTGATTTTTGTATGTTCAGGAATTTGTTTCAGCCCATCTCAATGTCGTAGGAGGATAAAGAAAAGGCAAAGACAGGGAGCCCCCTTTGAGGATGCATTTCTCATGGCTACGTACGAACTGCAAGAAAACATGGTATTCTTGTATTCCACAACCCATTCAGTCTAACAATTTTACCTCAGACCAAATTTAGCGAGAGTTTTCACCATTAATTCCAATCTCCGAATATTCTACTAATACCGTGATTAAAAAAACGTTCCTGAGATAAGCGGTCCCTCTAGTAATAAAAAAAAAGCGTAGCCAGTATTCGTATGTTTCGCGCGAGATCTAGTTTAGGTCTGTCCCTCCTACTTTGAGATTGCATACACTGGAAAGCATGATCTTCTAATCAGCATTCCAAGGTAGCTCGACGGTTCTCTGCTAAAGCAATTTTTGAAGTAGTCGTTGCAAATCGAGCCACACATACCAAGGTTCTTTTGCGAGCATTTGCTCGTTTTCATTCAATACCACTCGTAAATGCGAAGTGTCAAACACATAAGCAAGATCAAAAGTTTGATCGGCTTCAGACAGGATGCTTTTTCTCCACGGATGAAACGTAGCAGTCGAAAAAAAGTACAGACTTATCTCCACCACTAGCCTGTAGTATTATAACTCCACAAAACTGAGTGTCGGCACTGTGAAGACTAGAACCGTAATAATTTTAGTGTTTGAGAGTGCTACACTCTGGTTGTTTTCTTATTTGTTACTATATAATCTTTTCAACTATAACATAAACCAAAGGCCCTGTCGCCTATACACACTCTCGGAACCAAAGAAATAATCGTCTTTCTCATCTCTTACTTGAATCATGGTTCAATCACGAGGCTGGTTTTGGTACGTAGTAAATTAGATTTATTATTTGGGTCCCATGTCATATTCCATAGTCGGGTGGTATCATGATGGTATTAGAAAGGAGACAGTGGTCCCCACGTT